>CAUYSK010094144.1:0-12547 GCA_963575035.1 Avahi laniger | reverse complement strand
TAATTTCTTTCTATTTTTGGTAGAGACGGGGTCTCGCTCTTGCTCAGGCTGGTCTCGAACTCCTGAGCTCAGAACGATCCGCCCACCTCGGCCTCCCAGAGTGCTAGGATTACAGGCGTGAGCCACCGCGCCCGGCCTTCCCCTAAACTTTTATTATCTAACACACTTTGTATTTTACTCATCTTGTTTAGTGTTTTTCTCCTCCTCTAGAATGTCATCCTTATGAGGGAGAATTTTTGCCTATTTAATTCACTGCTGTATTCTTAGCCTCTAGACCTCCCTGGCACATGGTAGATGCACAATAAATACTTTTTGAATTAACGAGTGAATAAAGCTATTAGGGAATGAAAAAGGAAAGGCAACAAATACTAAATTGGATTTACTTTTAACTAATTGAACAATTTTTACATAATATGTGCCTACTTGAATATGAAATCTTTAAATCTTGTGTATATTGCATATATTTCACTAAAATTTTAAAAATGTAGAATTTTGGATAAAGTTATTCTAGAATATATGCACAAAATATATACATAGAATATTTATGGCATTGAATGAATATCTAGCTCCCTACATTTTTGATTTAACAAATTAGTGATCCCAAATTAAAATTTTAAAAATTCCAGGGGATCTTATCATATTTGGACAGAGTTTTCTTGGAATTAACTCATTTTCAGAAATATGATTAAAATGTTTTCTCATATGGACTATCCTCTGTTTAATTTTATTCAATATTGGAGTGACGAGAAAATATGTATTAGAATGTTAAGTACAAGTACTCCTCAGCAAACAATAGGGTTTTCCTAAATAACAGATTGGGTATGTTGGATAAATTGTATATAATTTTAGCATCCTGGATATTCTCAATTTATAATTAGTCTTAAAGAATTCTAGAACTAAAAGGGAGAAAGGGAAACTAAGTTGTTTATATATCAAAGACAACATAGTCAAAGTCTGAATTTTCAAAAGCAACTCTGTCATACGTAAATGAAATTAGATTTCAGGACGCAAATATGTTCTCTTGGAAAGTAGAAGGATGACAGAAACACAAGATAATGTTTTTTAAAATGCTGTTTATAATTTAAATAGTTTTATGAACTTTTATATTTTGCCCTATCACTAGAATTGCTAGGCCTTTTATTTAGGCCATAATTACCTAAACATATTATAGAAGGAACAAATAAATTGATGGTTGAGATTTAAGCCATTTAGAAAGTAAACACATTAAAAAACATGTTGCATAAATAACCCCCAAAAAGATTTAATAGTACCTGGTACATAGTAGGTGTTCAATAGATATTTATTGAATGAATGAATGAACTTGAACATCAAGGAGCAATATGAGTTAAAATTTAACATGGAAACATGGATTTTATTGCTTGCTGGTTCGCCCTGGAACAAGAGTCCTGGAAATCTAATGAATAGATAAATCATATATTTATAATTTATGTGATATGATATTGGGTGGTAAAATATAAAGGTCTTTTGGCAATTTACACAAAGAGGCATGCAGACATTTGGAGATCATTCATGAGACGGGCCACTTATCCTAACTCTGAGTTTAAGTTAAAAAGTTAGCCTGAATTGTGAATTAGAAAGATTTTGCTTTGTTTTAAGTATAGCGTAATATAAACTAGATTGCCCATTTAGATTAAGAAAATTTCTTGAAGGAAATGCATCTCAGTGGGAGAGGAAAAAACCATGTACCAAAATGAAATGTAATTAGAACTCGCTCAAGAAAATAAACTTATTATGGATAAGATAGTTGTATAGAGAATGATTAATCATTTTTCTCAATGCCTTTGTTCCAAGTTTTAAATAAATGATTCAACATATTTATCCTATAAAACAAGAAGCAAGCATGGATAGTAAGCATGGATAGTTATAGAATGACAAGGTGGGAAAATACTGGCTTTGTGACTGGTTGATTTTTTTTTTTTTCATTTATTCATTAACTACTTTTGGTCAGGCACCATGCTGGGCCCTTGGTGTATGGATGATGACATGGTCCTGCAATCTGGTGGGGTGGGGGTGGGGAGGGGGTGCGGAGGAGGCATCAGTCAAACAATAAGTTAGCAATGAAATTTAGATTGCCAGCTGTGGCCACTATGTGCAGTAAGTGAAGCAAGTAGGTACACTAATAGAGAATAACAATAAGGTAGGGATTATCTTTTCTCATTTCAGATGAGGGCATTGAGATTTGGAGAGGATAAGAAAATGATTTTTGAGGTCATAGGCTTGGTGAGCAGCAGAACTGGGATTCTAACCCAAGTCAGGCTGACTCCATACTCAGAGCTGGAATTGCTATTATAGTACCTTTTACTGCTGACCATTCCAACACAAATTTGCTATTAATACTTAACCCCCCAGTGGCTACTCAGCACCTCCAGAGTGTAAGGTTTAATTTCCTCAACGGGGCTCTGCCTATATCTCTAACTTCATTTCTCAGTGGTTTCTCTCTCCTCCCCAGTCTGCTTCATGCAACCATACTCACTATTGTCTTTTGGGTCTGTCCCCTTGACCTGCATAATCCCTCATCTCAGCTCTTGCTTCTCCAGGAGGCATCCATCACACCCCCAGGTAGGGTTAAGTACCCTTCCTCCGAGCGCCTGTGAAATCCTGTTCATTAGCTCTCAGCAAATTACTGCCCGTGGACCAAATCTGGTTGCTGCATGTTTTTGTAGGCTGTGAGCTAAGAAAATTTTTACATTTTTAAAGGTTGAAAAAAAATCAAAAGAAGATTAATATTTTATGACATGTTTAATTATATAAAATTAATGTGTCCATAAATAAAGTTTTATTAGAACACAGGCATGCCTATTTGTTATAGACAGTCTGTGGCTGCTTTTATGTTACAATAGGAGAGTTGAATACTTGCAAGAGTCCAAGTGGCCTGCAAAACCTAAAATATTTACTGTCTAGTCCTTTACTGAAAAAGTTTGTCGATTCCTATTCTAAATCACACACAGTATTTCTACGTGCATCTCCCTGGGCCAATTCCAAGCTCCTTGTAGGCGGGTACCACATTTTATTCATCGCTGTATCTCTAGCTCCCAGCCCGTGTGGTCCTTAGCAGGTAAGTATTTAATACATATTTCCTGAGCATGTGAGTCCATACTTTTGTCTGTAGGATGGTTCTTCAAATCCTTGAGAGCAGCTGTCCTGCTACCCACCCAGGATTCCCCTTTTTAGGTTAAACATCCAGCCATTCCTATTCCTTTTGTGATATTGAGAGTCCTGAAACTAATCTGATTAGTGCCTCTTGACATGTATTTTTCTTTTTAAAACATGGTGTTGTTTCTGAAATTTATGAAAAACTATCCATTTGTTAGAATGTATACTATTTTTAAATAAAAATCAGCTATCACATTGATAAATAACAATGATCTGGGTTAATGAGTCATTTTTTAAGAAAAATAATTGAGGCACTATGATATTTTTCCGTCTTTGGTAAGAGAAAAGAAAGGTACTATAGTACTGCTGGCAAATTTTGGCTTATAAACTAGAAACCTCTCTATTGTGGAGTTATGTGTTCCCCAGAAGAAATATTAGAGTTTCTACTTTATTTTTTATTTCTAAAAGTAAAGGATTGGAAATTGATTTGCAGTGGTGCCCTGTTTGGGCGTGATTCACTCCCAGTACTCCAGGTTTCCTGAGGAAGGCGTGGAAGCACCACTGCGGGGCCGAGTGCCAGAGGGGCCCTCTATTTATTTGTTTTCAGCATTTTTCTACGTGCTGCACTTTATGAGAGCTCAGTTAAACTGACTTATGGGTTATGTTACTTAATTGTAACCAAACTAATCCTCACAAAATCAGATGTCGCTTAAAATGATTCCTGGAAAACAACCGTGGCTTGAAGAAAAGTTGATGGTGCAAATGTGGTAAGTATGGCAGAGCCAGTACCTCTTTCTTTTCCAGCTGAGCGCTGTCAGGCATGCTTACAGGGAAGAGTGATCATCTATTTCAGATGGAGAAGTTGGCTAAAATTTTTAAAAAATTAAAAACTTCAATGTGGCATCCTGTCATATTTTCTATGAATCTCAAACTAATTTTCATTAAATAGTATAAATCTTGTGCAGTTGTGAGGCATATTTTCAGAGGTGACTCTCTTTAAGCATTGAAATAAGTGGAATCCAACATTATACTTGCAAATCGCTATTTCATGAAGTTAAACCAATATCTTAAAAAATGAGACATATTTACTAACATAGAAATTATTAATATTTTAAAGGGAGAGTAACATTTTTATCGTAAATCAAATAAAATAGTAAAATGCTTATTTTATTTTTGCTTTATCCTTTATATTTTTCTACTTCTAAATAAGTTTATAATGTCCATGTTATACTACCACAGTAGTAAATGTACAGCATTTATAAACCTGCAAGTAAATGTATAAAGGGGAATGTATGACAGAAGCTTAACTAATAAGTGAACGGTATCAAACCTGAAGTCATCTGGTCTCATTAGACAAACCTATGCTAGCTAAGCACAGATCATATAGGGAGGGAGATTTCCCTCTTTCCCAATCACTTACCTTTTTTCAAAATGTTTACCTAGTTTATAAATAATTGTGTGTTTTAATGAAAATGGATATAATTTTGAGAAAAGAAATGCCTACACTCCTAAATCAGAGTCTGTGCTCTTTAGGCGAGGGAAACCTCTTTCCATTTCTGTCACATCCTGTTAATGTTTTTCCCCATAGGATTTGTGATCATTTATTTTGGTACTTGTTTATTGTTGGTCCCCTTTTTGAGACAATAGGCTCCAAAAGTGGAGGAACAATGACCATCTTGTTGACTGAATCTCAAGTGCCTAATTTGGGGCTTAGCCCAGGTGGGGTGCACAGTGCCCAATGATTGACGGGTCTTTAGAAGCTGGAGATAACAGGAGAGGAGAGGGATGAGGGGCCACTGCTGATTTGGCTTCCTCTCTCTCTGAGATCACAGCAAACCTTGGACCAAGAGTATGACTTAGCCCTGGAAATGAAATTTCAGATCTACTTGTTTGGGGAATCCTAATGTATAATCAACAGTGTCAATTTACATTGCTTTATACATTTGCTTTTTCAGAAATATTGTCAGCCTTCCAGAGTTCTACATTTCACAGCCATTCTTCAAATATACAGTGATTTAGACTGTGTCTACCATCATGGCCTCAGTTTAAAGAACTAACTACAATTTTAGGCCTAAAGGTTGCTCACCTTTCTATGGTAGGTAACATACTAGGTAATACTAAGAGTATCAGTCACTGGAATTATACACATCATAGGTAGGCTGTGCTAATCAACTTGTCTACAAATTATAATATGGATAACTTTATTCCAACATAATGTCTTAATTCAGTTCATTTTGATTTGTTCTCATTCTATTTAATTCATTTCAGTTCATTCACACTATATGCCCAACACTGGGGGTTAATGAACCATTCTAATTTTCACTTAATTTCCTTATGGGGGTCTACTGTGGGCTAAGCAATGCTAATTGATGGATATGCAAAAGTGAATCAAGTTGGGTCTCTGGCAAAAGGAGATCACAGAGCAAAGGGCACAGATGCCTACAGTGTGTAACAAATCACAGGAAGAGGTAACTCCAGTGTACCACAGTAACACAGAAAAAGAAATAATGAGGGTGCTTGGCAACCCTGACGATTAAAGAACTCAGTCTCATGAGTGAAAAAAAGTATTTACAGGACACAAAGATAACGGTGATCAAGTGGAAAAAATGTGGATGGTGTAAAGGTAAAGAATAATGAAGATGGGGCTAGGATATCTGGGGGCGTTTCTTGGAGAAGCAAATACTTGAACTGGTTCTATCCATTTTTGGGGGGGCTACTTTTTGCCAAACTAAAAAAAGGAGGGGCAAAAGAGAAAAACACAAAATGCTATGGAGCTTTTTAGCTCATACCTCTGAGGCACGACTTCCAAAATGATTAAAAGTAAATTAAAACTGCCCAGGAACTCACGGGCTGCATACAATTGATTGTCTTCCCACCAGGAAGCCACAGCTCACAGTTTCATGGCCATTCTTTTTTTATATTATGTAAACTTGTAAATGCTAACCTTTCTCTTTTTTTTTTTTTTTAGTCATTGAATAGAACACATATTCCTTCTGGACGTTATTTTCCAGCAGAAATGAGAAACACACTGAAAAAATGAACACAGAGCAGTTGTTTCTTTGCTCATTAGGGCATTTGCTGTTTATCTATGAAGTCACAGGGATTTGCATGTGTTGGCATTTGCAGGCACAGTTGGATAGTGTTACTTTGTCAAAATAATCTATAGAGGGTATTAATTGTGAGTCAACTGATGATCATTTTGCAGCTCAGAAGCATTTATTATCTTCTAGATTTGAGGTTTCTACGGTTTGGGAATTATGGGCAACTGCAATTACAGTGTGCACGGTCTGGCTGGTGGGGTGTGCTGGGTAAGCAGGCAGGCTTAGGCGACAGACAGCTGGAGTGAGGAGCTGGGACCTGCCATTTCTTCATCCTGTGACCTTGAGCAGTCACTTTTGCAAACCTTAGTGTTCTCATTTCTATATGGGGAGAATGATACCTACCTCACGGAATTACGAATGGGATTAAACAAAACAAAATTGGTAAATGCTTATCACAGAAAGCACCGATTAGATTATATCATTATTAGCAGTGGTAGTCTTTCATTTTTATTAAGGAAAAAAAATAATCGCTCTTGGTGTGGATAAATTTGTCTTTAATAGATGGTTCTTCCATGTGCTGATGTTGTCTTTAGCCTGGGCTTGAACTTTTAGAGCTGTAATTCTTGCCTAGAATGAAACAGTTTTATGAGATGGGAGAGATTTAACAGGTTAAATCCTTAACCTATGGCAAGTGGGTAGGACATCATTCCTAACTCAGTATTTCTGATAGGCTTGCCTCTAGCCTTTGCTTAGGAACTAAAATTGGAAGAAGCAAGTGTGGATCTCCATTGCTTACACCCATTGATCCCAGTTCAGATCTTTATGGTTAAACAAGAGTAGGTTCCATTCTTTTCCCACATATTTTTAGGTAGTTATCGTGTCCTCTTTGAGTCTTTTGTAGCTTAAACATCTCCTATTCTTTGAACCGTTCTTTAGCTGAGACTGCATCTGCCCTCTGCATGACCGACTTCCTGCTAGATTTGCTTCAGAAAGTTGATGTTTCTCCTCTTAACTGTATTTCAAGAAATGAATGCAGTATCCCAGACCTCTCAGTATAGAGTAGAGGAACTCTGCTGCTGGAGTTTTACCTTTAAAATAAATAATCTCAGTTGGTAATAAGATTTCACAGTTGTTTTACATTTCAGATTAATTCATTTTGAAATTTAAATGGAAAGTTAGAGAGGCAATGACCACCCATACCAACAGCGAACAGAAATAAAAATAAATATCTTTTTACTCATTGACCTGCCCAAGAGAGAGAAAAATTTTCATACCTGAGATCTTGCTTGTAAGCAAATATTAAGTTCTAGTACCTTTAATAACTGTTCCCTCTTGCAGCATTAAAGATGGCTGGACTAATTTAGATTTAAAAAACAATTAAGTGTCAGTTATAGGAGTCAAAATCTATATATGCTATAATAGTGTGAAGGCAAGTTGATTTTAAAAAATATGTACTATATATAATTGACTTGAGGATAGTATCTTTATCTTTGGACTAAACTTACACGTACTTTAATTCTATTGTATTGAATCCTACTGTATAAATACAAAAGATATATTTATTGAAAAAAAATAGCCCTGATGTAGCACATTTGTGAAGAATTTTTCATTTGAGGACCAGGCTGAAATATACCTCCTAATTTTGTGTTTATGTCTTTCTTAACATCCTGTGGAGCTTTGACACTTTCATCCCTAGAATCTGAAATACAGTCTTCAGGTTCATGTTTCCTAAGCAATTGGTTTAACCTCGAGTCAGCCTGGCTAGTTTGAGAGAGGCACAGTTCAATGTTACTGATGTGGGCAGATTTAGCAGTTAAATAACAAACCAACGTGGCATAGAGGAATCATCTCTCCTGTAGGACTAATATATAACAAATTTTCACATTTCTTACCTAGGTTCTTAGAAAATACTTTAACGGAGCTAGTTTTCCTATTGGCAAGTGGAACAATTCGTTTGATTTAAGGGGAAGGCTATAGGGCAGACATATAATCCAATCAAAGCTCTTTCTATTTTTTGGAATGCCAAGATGGGCACAGTCCGGGGATATGTTTGATATGGAAAATGAAATTTCAGCTAGAGGAAAACAAACTGAAGAGGGTCAAAAGGTCTTTGGATGCAAGGATGTGCGACTGTACGTGGGTACTTTCCTTGGTTTTGGTGTTGATTTTATTTGTGGAGATTTGAGAATTTGTAGAGGTAAGTGAAAGTTGAAATCTTTACCACTAAATTATGCACCGACAATGAGCAACAAATGCTGACTGATATTGTATCCAATTAGGCATTTATTGATTGGGGCACAGTTATTTGGAAAGACAACCAGGAGTTGCTCTGGGACCAGGCTCTGCCACTTCTAGTCAAATTCACATTGCAACAGCAGGTTCCATCTTGTGGTGTTTCATTTTAGAGAGGAGAGTTTGTCCAGCGACCACATTAGCTTGATAATTAGGATGACAGAGGCCCTGTTCTTCCTTCTATTCCTGTTTGTTGGCTCAGTTAGCTGTGTTAGTCTTGGACCTGTTACCATAAAAGAAGTACGTGGAAGAGAACCTTGGTATCTTAAATAAATAGCTAAAGAGCTGAAGGTGGTAGAAATATACTACTGGTCTGATTTCTTATAAAATATGCTGGATCTTGTGACCAAAAAATAAGAGGAGAGGTGAAGATGATTTCCCCTTAATTCAGGATGCCATCGTAGGTTAGTCAAAGCAGACGACTGCCACCCAAATAACGCAGAGGCATTCTTTAAACACACACACACACACACACACACACACACACACACACACACACACGCAGTATTTCTATCAGCCGTATGGGAACACATGTTCTCCTGGACCCAGAATATGAAAAGAAAAATTGAATTAACCAAGGTCTGTCTTTGGCTTAGAAATAACTTTATATTGTACTTTCTGCTTAGAACTTCCACCTAACATTATCTCATCTGTTGACCCACCAACGTGGCTATCTTTTAATGCCCCAATTTTATAGATGAACAGACTGAGGATCAAAAAGGTTAAAGGCTTCAGATCCAGGTTTTCCAATGCCAGTTGCTGTTCCCTTTCCGCCGCGCCCTGCTGTCTCTCAGGAGAGGGTCTGTTTATGGCTGAGTTACAACTCCACTGGAGGCCAAGGAGGCAAGGACAAATGCTGACATTTTCAGATAGGTATTTATTATTAGGCTTTGTCTGTACTAACTGTTAAATCATGCCTTCGGCGTGCCTCCTTGGCAAGGTCGGGGCATGTATAAAGCATTTCTATAAAGCTAAATTCCTGTTAGGAGGCTTTTAAGGTTTTTATATTTTAATGAAGTTATTAAAATGAAAGTTCAGACTTGCATAATTCATAAGCATTCACTGCGTCTTTTAAAATCTTTGCCTCTATTTTTTAGAATTTTTAGTGAAATCCTTATAAACATAAAACATGAACCCCTTTCAGTTAAGATTAAAATAGATTTCTAATTATAGTAAACTGGAACTTCACTGTCATGTAATATACAGCTTTTAGGCTAGTTTCGTTTACAGTATTTCCATTGCATTAAAGATGGTACTATAAAATTCAAGAGTGTATTCTAGATATACAACTTGAATTGGCAACTTTTGGTAAAAGAAGCTTTCAAATATTTAATTAAATGTTTTTAAGTCCAGAAATTGGAAAATTCTCTTAAAAATGCTGGTTTCGACTTTCATAAAGGCGTATATTTTTACTTTGACTTTCAGTGACTGTCACAGATCTCTTCAAGTTGCTATTGTAACAATGCTGCTCAATTGAGTGTTTTAATGGATTCAAACTCCTGCAAATATAGTTGAAAATCTACAAGCTAATGACCTGATTTTTTTTGGATACTCTTTACAATCAATTCAGTGTCTTTTTAAGCAAAACACTTTTAGTTTTTGAACTTATGGTAATTACATCTTACTTTAAAATCCTTTTCTTATTTAGATGCATGATGAGATGGTATAAATGTAACCTTTTACTGCTCAGCAACAGGAGCCAGTAGCAGAATAAACAGCAAGCAAATTTTAGGAACATTAATAAAATGCAGACTTTCCCCATTCTTTTTCTTTGATATGTAGGAACTCTTTGTATTATAGGGATATTGACGTTTCATCTGTTTATATGGGGCAAGCTTTCAGTCTGTGGCTTGTCTTTCGAATTCATTTATGACATTTAATATTCGGGAGGAAGGGACATCTTTACTATATTGTTCCCTATCCTAGAGCACATTGTGCTTCTGTTTATCTAGGTCTTGTTTGAATTCCTTTGGTGAAGTTATATAGTTTTTCTCATAGTTATATGTATAAGAGAATTACTAAATATATTATGATACATCCAAATAAGGGACTGCTATGCAACCAATAGCTGTAATGGCAGATCCATATGTTAACTTGAAGGATCTCTATTGTATATTGCTAGGTGAAAAATATTTACAGAATAATGTGTTTAAAATAATCCCCTTTTTGTATAATGCATATATATTTGTATATATATGTAATTGATATAAGCAGAAAGAAAATCTGGAAGGATATGAAATTTCAAATTGTTTCCTTGAAACAATTAACTCTGAGGAATGGGAAAGGATTAGAGCAGCTGGTTTGAGTTCTTAATTTCTTACCTTATATATTAAAATAAGTGGTAGGGTTATGGATTATTTTAACTTTATTTCTTGAGCTTCTCTATACTTTTAAAACTAAAGTTCCAGAAAAATATTGAAATAGTGTTATTTGTGAAACCATTTTTTCCTTAATAAGGACATGAACATTCATAGTATCAACAAATGACAGCTATAATATCAGTAGATAACTGCGTAATCTCACAGTTCCACATGTGTATGTATTAGTTCTGCAAGTACATTATCACTAAATGTACATTAGGCTCTTTTTTGGTAACAGAGGACAATTTATTAACTATACTTTCACTTTGTTGGCTTAAATCAGTAGTTTGAAATCTATGGATTTCTTAAACATATAACTTTAGTTTTGGATAAAAGCAGTTTCAGTGCTCCTGAGGATATAAAATAAATGTGCTTATTTCATATTTTTAAGTTAAAAAGTCAATTTCCTAAGTAAACACTTACAGGCATTTACTTGTGGAAGAAAAAAATTATTGGAAGCCTCCTAGTTTTCCAGCCATCACTGAGAATGATGTGTAGCAAAAGTTAGGCCATTAGTAATTCAAAAAGGCAACCAGCTGCTATAGTCTTTTGACTTCCTTTTATAAGGAGAGAGTCTATAAAGCCATGAACAAGTGAGATGCTGAATCATTGCCTTCCCTGTGCATGCTGGGCCAGAGATGTGACAAGGGGATCATTCTGTCTTCACTTCCTCCCTGGAAAATGTCTTTATGACTGTCATTCAGGTATAATGACAGTAATGTGTGCATTTCTGTGTCACTCTCTTCTTTTATCTCTTGGAAATAGTGTGTTTTTCTTTCTTTCTTTTTTTTTTTTTAACCACTAAAGAGGGTAAGGAGGGAGGAAATAAAGAAAGGAAGCAAAATCTCCTGAAAATGATAGCTAAAATAACCAATCAGCTGCAAGGATTACATTTTCTGCTTTCTATTTATCAGCTGTTATTTCTATTATAATAAGATGACTACTATATGATGCCAAAAGAATTGTATTAAGTGGATAAAATTAAGTCAAATCAGTTGGAAGATGACAATATAATCAGTTAGATTGCTAGAATTTTAATATTCATAACTGGTTCATGCAGGGTATATTGATGTCTGTTCCTCCAACATATATGCTAGGGGCTTTGAGAATGCAAACCTAAGTAGAAACAATCCCTGTTCTCAAAGTATCTCATAGCACAGCAGGTGGCAAGACTATGGAGAAGATAAAGGAGCGATATACTTGTAACTGAGATTAAGAATAAAGGATTAAGTGACCAAAATCAACAATATATCCTTTTGGAACTGGAAGTGACTATAATAAAATACAGTTTTTTTTTTTTAAAGATCATTTTTGATGTTTCCTTTTCTCCAAGCACTATGGCACAGTGTTGGGGACTCAAAACTTTGCACATTTTTGTCACCTGTTTTAGGCTTTACTAACAGGAATCTTATAGCTTCATAAAAGGAAGAGAAAAATAGCACAGACTTTTGCTATATATTTTTAATAGTTTTATTAGGGAAAAATCTCTTTATCAAATATGGACAATAAAATCTCTTGAGAGAGCCCACCAAATATAATTTTTTTTTTTTTTTTTTGAGAAAGAGTATAACTCTCTTGCCTGGAGCGAGTGCCGTGGCGTCAGCCTAGCTCACAGCAACCTCAAACTCCTGGACTCAAGCGATCCTACTGTCTCAGCCTCCCAAGTAGCTGGGACTACAGACATGTGCCACCATGCCCGGCTAATTTTTTCTATATATATTTTTAGCTGTCCAATTAATT
>CAUYSK010094143.1:0-14572 GCA_963575035.1 Avahi laniger | reverse complement strand
GGCATGCGCCACCATGCCCAGCTAATTTTTTCTATATATTTTTAGTTGTCCAATTGATTTCTTTCTAATTTTAGTAGAGATGGGGTTTTGCTCTTGCTCAGGCTGGTTTCGAACTCCTGAGCTCAAACAATCCACCCACCTCGGTGTCCCAGAGAGCTAGGATTACAGGCGTGAGCCACCGCGCCCGGCCTGCTTGTGCTTTTGAGGTATTACTCAAGAAATCTTTGCCCAGACCAATGTTCTGAAGTGTGCTATAATTACTGCTTTATATAATTTTATTGTCTCTTAGAGTAGTTAAAAGAAGAAATAGGAAAAAACATATAGGTCCTTTTATATTTGCCCACATATTTATCATTTCCAGCAATTCCCTTAATATTTCTGCTACTAACAAGTCCTCTCAGTCTTTGTTTATCTACAATGTGTTCATTTCATCTTCATTTTGAAAAATAGCATTTAACATTAAGAGATAGAATTGATATGTGGGATGCTGTTCTGTTCATCATGTTGGGTTGTACCATATTGCTTTGTTTTCCCTTTTGTGCTATTGTTTTATAGGGATTGCGAGCTTTAGCTTTTTTCAGTGGTTTTATACTGGTGAGTATCTATTGTGCTGATTCCTGTATAATGCAGTTCTGAGTATTTCCTACAGGACATGTCTGATCATGACAAATTCCCTCAGTGTTTGCTTGTCTGAAAAAGACTTAATTTCTCCATCGATTATGAAGCAGTTTTGTAGGATACAAAATTCTAGAGTGGCAATTGTTTTGTTTAAGAAGATTGAGGATAGGACCCTACTCTCTTCTGTCTCTGAGGTTTCTGCTGAGAACTCTGCTATTAGCCTGATAGGTTTTTCTTTGTAGGTCAGTTGTTCCTAATGTCTAGCTGCTTGTAGAATTTTCTCCTTCCTTTTGACTTTGGCGAGGTTGATAACTATTTGTCTTAGAGATATCCTGTTTTCTATGAATCTTCCCCATATTCGATGACCATCTTGTATCTGGATATCTGTATCTCTGGTGATACCAGGGAAGTTTTCCTCAATAATTCCCTTGACTAGGCTTTCTATGCTTTTAGCTCTTTCGTCTTCTCCATCAGGGATACCTATAATTCATGTTAGTTCACTTTGCATAATCTCATATCTCCCTAAGTGATTGTTCCACCTTTTTTATTACCGTCTCTGCCTCATTAAATGACTGAGTTAACTCCAGACCCTTGTCTTCAAGCTCTAAGATTCTTACTTCTCCTTGGTTTAGTCTGTTGCTGATGCTTTCTGCTGTGTTTTCAAATTCCCTAAATTCCCTCTTTCATTTCTTTAAGTTCTATTATTTCTTTTCTTATGTTGTCTAGCTCTTTAGTGACTTTTTCAATAATCTCCTGAAATTTTTTTTTGGCTTCTTTTTGTTGGTTTCCAATTTTCTCTTCAATTTCATTCATCTTATTTGCCATCTATACTTTGAATTCCATTTCTGTCAGTTGGCAATTTCCCTGTGGGTGGAGTCCACTACTGTAGTTCCATCATGTTCCCCTGGGGGTGTTGGACTGTTTTAATTTTTCATGTTGCCAGCCTTCTTTTCCTGGTTTCTTCTCATCTGAAATCTCTTTTCTTGACTCAGAGCTAATAGGTCTGCACGGCACCTGTTCTTTGTGAGGAACTCTCCTGCTTAATTAGAAGAAGGACACATCCCTAGATGGCCCCTTTTTTCCTACTCTGGGATGTTGAAGTGGCAGGGGAGGTGTGTGTGCATCAGAGCCTGCAATACAGCTCTTCTGATTTGTCCTGTTCACCAGTGATTTCCATTGTTGAAGTGTGTGCTGAGTGTTGGGTTGTTCACAAGAGAGTTGTAGGAAGTTTGAGCTGGAAGTTGGGTGAGATCTTCCTCATGGAGGCTGGCATTCTGGGGATTGCTCTGCCTAGGGTTTCCTCACAGAGGTGACAATGGCATCTGGATGAGGCTTTCTAGACAGTGATTGTGGTTTCCCATGCTGTGGACATTTGTTCCAACCAGGTCTCAGTACACTGGTAGCTCCAGGCTAGGGGGCCCCTGGTGGGGCATTGGACTTTGGAGCAGTTCTGTCAGCCTTGTGGCAGTGGTAGAGGCTCTCGGGCGGGGTGTTGGAGTCCAGGTGCAGCACTGGAGTCTTGGGGACAGTGTCTGAAGCGTGGCGAGAGCTCTGCAGCTTCAGGGGTGGCATCTTGGGCTGCAGCGTGAAAGCCTCAGAGCTGGGACTGAGAAGGAGCCAGAAGCAGAGCTTCTGAGCAGGGCCTCAGAGCTGGAAGTAGCGCCATGCAGGCAGCAGGCTGATCTGAGCTGGAGGACAGAGTCAGGGCCAAGCAGGCGGTGCGCTGTTCCGCAGTCTCGGGGAGCATGTGGAGTCACATGGGTGGAGGCTGGTTCCAGCGGCCCTGGAACTGAGGAGTCCTCCTCATCCCCTCCAGGACCCGCTGAAGCAGTTGCCCAAAGCGTCCCAGGTTGGAACCTCCAGTGCCCCAGTCAACTCTTGTGCTCAGATCCCGTCGTGCTGTAGAGGAGGGGCGCTTGTCTTCCAGTCATAGGGTATAGCTCACAGGAGTCTCCAGTTAGTCTGCTCCCTCCCCAGCCTGGTGGGGACTATATGAAAGCCACTTCGGCAAAGCTGAGTCCTGTGCTGACCTGGCATCGTGCACCTGAGAGCACAGGGTGGCTGTAGCTATAGAAACCTGGGATTGGCTGCAGCTTCATCCCCACCTTGCCTGTTCTCCAGTGCAATGCTCTGCACAGACTCCAGGCAGGTCTCCATCCATTGAGGCAGGGGCCGGTGGTGTGGGAGGGAGCCCTCTCACAACCAGGCCACAGTGCCTGAGCGGTGAGTGCAGTGCCCCAGCACTCTATCCTCCTAGTCTTCCCCCGTGCAGGCAGATCACTTTGATCTTTTCCAATGTATTGCCCTATCACCTTCTTTTTCACACTGAGGGTCCCACATTGCTTCTCTATGATTTTGCAATGTTCCTTCTAAGAAGAGCTACCCATAGGTAAGCATCTTCCTGCAATTTACACTTTTTCCTTGAGAGCCACAGGCTCACGGGCTCCTTCTAGTCTGCCATCTCTGGACAGTTTCTCTATTTGAATCTTTAATTTTAAACTCATTTCCAACTCTTTTCTGGGACTTTCTACTCACTGAGTGATTATCATCATACTTTAATTTTTAAACAAATTTTCTTCAGTTATTTGAACATATTTATAATAGCTGCTTTCAACTCTTTGTGTGCTAAATCCAGTCTCTGAGGACTCTCAAAGATAATTTCTATTGACTGCTTTTATTCTTTAAATATGTGTCACGCTTTCTTTATTTTGCATGTCTCATAACTTTCTTGTTGAATATTGTCCTTTTTAGATTGTAGCAACTCTGGATTCTATTTTCCACGTGAGGTTCGTTGTTTTGTTTTGTTTGTTTGTTTAATAAACTTGCCTAGGCTAAATTTACGAAGCCTGTTCCCGCTAAAATGTGCAGCTACTGATGTCTGTGTTCAAATGTTATTTTCCTTACTTTTATTGTTAATCCTGCCTTCCCTGTCATCCTGCATCTGCATAGCTTATCATTCAGCAAAAATTGCACAGAGCTCAGTCTCCAACGCCTCAAGTCAGTAAGCCTTCCATTTTCTGGCGATGGATGCGTGTTTGAACCGGGGAGCACATTCAAACTTTAGATAATTTTCAACACTTTCCCTGCTTTCAACTCTCCACCAGGCTTTCTCACATCTCCTCTGCACCTGTGTGCACAGGTTCTGTCAGCTAGAAACAGGTCAGTGGCTTGGGACCTCTGTTGTCTCTGCTGTGCATGTGCCTTTGAGATTGAGTTGAGATCTGAACATACAGGAAAGTCATGTGCTGTACGATAAGTGGTATTTTCCTGTTTGCTATTAAGAGAAATTAAGTGTAATTTGATTTCTCTTAGACCCCCTCCTATTGCACTTATTTTCTGGTAGATAATAAGGCTTATTATAAAGCAAGGGCGTTTCACAGCAGGGCACCACCAAGAACTGTATATATTTTAATATACCAAACATGAACATCTCCTAATGCATTTGTTATTGCATTTTTATTGTTGTTATTCTGTGCTAAGGAAAAATAAATAAATAAATAAATAACCCCTGCAGGCTGTTCAATGTCATTAAAAACATTATGTTTTTTTTTTTTTAATAGCCACAATAGAAGGCAGTAGAAGGCGGGGAAAAAAAAAAACTCTAGACAGGTTTGACTTTATAGAAAGGTACAAAGCAAACTATATGGTTATATCTGATTATTTTCTGATTATTGCACTAAGGAAAAAGAAAAGCTAACATTAATGAGAAATAAATAGGTGTTCTCTTTCTGAAAAATATTCTCACAATACTATGCTAAAAATTTGGGTTTCAGCTAAAATTAGTAAAAAAGGCACTCTTCTATCCTTTTGTCACCAAATATCCTCTATTTATCCCTAAAAAATCCATTTATTTATTCAACAAGCATTCATCAGGCCCTGCTTTGGGCCATACACTCTGCTATCGATACTCTTGATATACAGAGTGTACAAGTGAGTCCCCATCTTTAAGGACCTTACAGTTGAGTGAGGGAGAGGAATGAGTAAACCTAAAATGGGATGCAGCATACTCAGTGCTATGGTAAAGCAATGCTAGCTGGAGGGATCAGAGAATGCTTCCCAGAAGAGATGACATTAATGAATCCTGAAGCACAAATGGGAATTAGCCCAGCATTTAAGTACAGGACAGAGTGTTGTGAGTATAGGCAGAACATGGAGTATTTGGGGCAATGGCAAGTAGCTTACCAGCTAGAGCACATAATTTGGAAGGAATGGTGAGAAAGAAAGTAAACATTGAAGGGAAGATTATATTATGAAGTACCTTATATCCCAAACCAAGTGTTTGGCATCATTTACAATGTGATTGGGACTCCCTGTTGGATCTTGGAAAGGAGCATGATGCTTGAGGCCTTGCTCCCCTCCGCATGCTGTGGGATCTACTCATAGATATTTTCTTCACCAAGTCAACATGTTATGAAGATACTTAGAGGTAAAACTAGCTACTGATTTTGCTGATTCTTAAAAAGCAGGGGGAAGGGAAGTACATTAGTACGCAGCATGAGTCTAGCAGAGCACTTAAATTATCTTCATGTTTAGCGGTCAAAGATACTTGTTTGAAATTTAATTATCAATTAATCATTCCAAAATTGTCTTCTCTGTAAGAATCAGTGTCAGTCAATAAATGTAATAATCTGCATTCTCTTTTTTTCATTTTAGCTGTTTTCAGCTTAACCTGTAGGCAGGTCATAGCTGCTTTTACTCGACATTTATTAACCTTTTATAAAGTAATTATTACTAGAAATATAGAGCAGCCTGGTAGTGGCTCCATGTTTATTCATTTCATTTGAGTGAAAATTGCACTGACTCTTCAGAATGATGCATTAAAAACTCATTGCTTCTTCATCTGACTAGTCTATTTGATTATAAGTAAAATGATTCCATCAAGATATGGTTAAAGTACTACTTAATTTAACCTTGTATTTTTCTCTGAGATTTAACACTTGAAAGATACAGTTGTATCCATTCACAATAATTTAATTCATCATTTAGGTCATATTGGAGATCACCTAAAATGAAATCAGTATATTAGTAATCTTTCCTTGATGGACACTGTGTGCAGTATAAATTTCTGTGTTAATTCATTTTTAATAAATTCACACTGTAAAAAAAACACTTAAGAATGGGGGGGAAGATTATTTAAAATAACATCTTTAAAAAAATATTACCTCTGATAAAAATTTTTCAAAATAATACTCAAAATATTTTTCTGAAGGACTTTTGTGATTCAGGTAGGGAAAGCCTAAACATCTATGCAGAAATCATAATTAGGGTCAAGATGTTGGGCCCAGGATGGTATCATGACTCAAAAACAATGTAGTTATTAAATATTTTCAATTCCACTTCAAAAAAATCTCTTAAATTTAAGCCTCTCCTCCTTGGTCTCACTGACACCATCATAGTTCAAACTCTTATCAGGTCCCATAAGCAACAATCTCATTAGTGTCTCTGCTTCCAGGCCCCTCCTCTCCCTCAGAAACAAGGGTGATGCTTCCACTTCCCTGCTTTGCAATCTCCGCTGGCTCCTTATCAGCCCCTGGGAAACATGAAAACATCAAACTTGGCACGTAGCCCCATGCCACAACCAATCTGTCAAGAAGACTGTACTCTCAACTTTTCAAGGTCAAGGCCAGTGTACTATTTGTCTTTTTACCCGCATCACATGACACAGTGCAGAAACATAGTAGGGCCTTGTATTAGTTTTCTATAGCTGCTGTAAAAATTTACCACAAACTTGGTGACTTAAAACAACAGATGTGTGTTCTCTCACAGTTCTGGAGGCCAGCAGCCCAAAATGGGTTTCACTAGGCTAAAATCAAGGATAGCTCCTAGCTACACTCCCTCTGGAGGCTCTAGGGGAGAATCCATCCCTTGCCTCTCCAGTTTCTGGTGGCTGCCAACATTACTTAGCTTGTGGGTGCATCACTCTAGTCTCTGCCTCTGTG
Organism: Avahi laniger; assembly: GCA_963575035.1. NCBI lineage: Eukaryota > Metazoa > Chordata > Mammalia > Primates > Indriidae > Avahi > Avahi laniger. The sequence continues at coordinate 8,015 of CAUYSK010094143.1, read as the reverse complement.
GTCACATTGCCTTCTCCTCGTCTGTCTGAGTAATCTCTCTCTCAGTCTCTCTCTTTTAAGGATACTTATAATAACATTTAGGGCCCACCCAGATAATCTAAGATATAATCTGCCCATCTCAAGATTCTTAATCATAGCTGCAAACACAGATAAGGTAATATTTATAGGTTCCAGGAACTAGGAGCTGATGTCTTTTTGGACCACTGTTCAACCTCCTATAGCCTCAATACATGTTCTGGTTAAATTAACTAATATCTTTGTCCCTAAGCTGGCTCACTTATTCAATAAAATTATCATTGAAGGCGATTAGAAGTGTATGAACCAACTTGTTAACACAGATCATTTGTGGTGAGTGGAACGCAAGTGAGGGGGAACAGAAAAGGCCTGATTTCAATACTTACTACTTTATGCACTTTCATTTATTTTAATAGTTTTTAGCATGTTTTTACATTATGAAAAATAACTAAGCAAGAGCAGCTTTATTCATAATTACCAAAATTTGGAAGCAATCAAGATGTGCTTCAGTAGGGTAATAAACTGTGGTACATCCAGACTATGAAATATTATTAATTGTGAAAAAAAATGAATTATCAAGCCATGAAAAAACATAGAGCTACATTAAATGCACGTTACAAAGTGAAAGAAGCCAATCAGAAAAGGCTACATACCGAATGATTCCAACTATATGACTTTCTGAAAAAGGCAAAACTATGGAGGTAATGAAAATTTCAGTAGTTGTCAGAGGGTAAGGGGGAGGGATGGATGAATAGGCAGAGCACAGAGGATTTTGAGAACAGGGAAAATATTCTGTATGATACTATGATGGTATATATATATATATATATATAATTATATATTTATCAAAAACTCATAGAATGTACAACACCAGGAGTGAAACTTAATATAAACTATGGACTTTGGGGTTCTAATGATGTGTTAATGTTGCTTCGTTGATTATACCAAATGTACCACTCTGGTGTGAGACATTAATAGTGAGGGAGGCTGTATGTGTTGAGGGGGGAGGTTACAGAAGGTATACAGGAACTTTCTACTCAATTTTGCTATAAACCTAAAATTGCTCTAAAAATGAAATCTATTAAAAATTATAAAGCAGATTCATGTATTTAATATGAAAGAAATAGGTATACAAAATGATTTAAGAAACAATATTTGACATCGAGGGGCACATAAAGAAGCCTAAACTATAAACCAGTGATTCAACACATTCTGATATATATATAATGAGGGAACGGCTTACAAGATACAGTGGTAATAAATCTTGGTACTCAAGAGAAAGACCCAGAATACACACATAGATTTGGAACTCATAAGCAAATAGGAGATGATTGCAGTCATGAACATTTTGAGAACAAATTAACAAATTATTGAAGACTGTTGTTTCAGCCCAAGTGTACCTGGTCTTCCAAGTAACTTACAACATAGTTGGACAGACAGGCAGATACCATAGCCCAATAATGTGGCAAACACTGAGATTAAATTATGTACAAAGTGCTTTGGGGTGAGAGAGAAAAACATTTAGCTCAAGTTCATGGAAGGTCTGTCAAGTTTATGAAAGGCTTTCTGAAAAAAAAAATGACAACCAATCTTGTTCTCGAAGATCAATCAAAAATCGTCCATGTGATATGAACAGAAACTTTTCAAAAGAAGGCAGAATAATGGCCAAAAAACATATGAAAAAATGCTCAACATCTCTAATCATCAGGGAAATGCAAATTAAAACCACAATCAGACATCATTTATCTCCAGTGAGACTGGCCTGTATCAAAAAGTCCCCAAACAATAAATGTTGGCGTGAATGTAAAGAGATAGGAACACTCATGCATTGTTGGTGTGATTGCAAACTAGTGCAACCTCTGTGGAAAACAATATGGAGATACCTTAAAGAGATACAAGTAGAAGTACCATTTGATCCAGCAATCCCATTATTGGGCATCTACCCATAAGAACAAATGATACTGTATAAGAAAGACACCTGCTCCTGAATGTTCATAGCAGCACCATTCACAATTGCAAAGCTGTGGAAATAACCCACATGTCCATCAATACGTGAGTGGGTTAATAAAATGTGGTATATACATACCATGGAGTACTATTCAGCTTAAGAAACAATGGTGATATAGCACCTCTTGTATACTCCTGGATAGAGCTGGAACACATTCTACTAAGTGAGGTATCCCAAGAATGGAAAGACAAGCACCACATGTACTCACCATCAAATTGATATTAACTGATCAACACATAAGTGCACATATAAGAATAACATCTATTGGATATTGGGCAGGCAGGGGGAGGGGGAGGGAGGGAGAGGGGACGGGTATATACATACACAAAAAGTGCAATGCACACCATCTGAAGGATGGACATATTTGAAACTCGGACTTAGGGGGGCAGGAGTGGCAAGGGCAACACACATAACCTAAACATCTGTACCCCCATAATATGCTGAAATTAAAAAAAAATCTTAGCAAACATTTTTGCTGGCATAAATTGATTATAAAATATGTATATGTTTATACATATTTACCTGTATACTGTTTATACATACAACTATAAATATGTAATTAATATTGATAAGCCAATTCCAAAATACAGAAAGGCAAATGCTCAGAACAGCTAATAAAATACTAAAAAGAAGAACAAAGTTGGAAAACTAAAATTATTCAAGTTATTGCATCAAAGTTATTGCAATCAAAACAGTGTGATATTAGCAAGTGAATAAACATGTACGTCAATGGAATGGAATATAAAGCCCCAAAATAGATTTACACAAATATTGCCAAACTGATCTTTGACAAGATAGCAAAGGTAATTCGATGGAAAAAAGATAGATTTTTCAACTATTAGTGTTGGAATAACTGGATGTTCATAGGCTTAAAAAAATGAATGTAGACAAAGATCTTACACCTTTCACAAAATTATAACCTAGGCTTGATTTAGCTCTGGCTGAGATCAGAACAAAGTGATATGCCACACATTATCTGCCTATTTAGGGTAAGTAAGGTAAAGACAACATTATCCATGACCTCAATAATTTGCCATACGCAGAATTCTGCTGGTGCCCACGGATGAAGCATTTAGACCAGGCCAGCCAGAGAGAAATCCTCCACCCCGAAATCTGAGTCTGGCTAGGTTTTATGAGAAATATAAGAATTGAGAATGATACCAAGATCTCAAGTTCTAACACCAAATATATGGTGTCTCTTCTAATACCAATGCTTTAACAATAGCTGGGTTCAATTCTGACACTAATTGCAAAACAAGGATAAGAGTGGTATGTGCAACTTCCATACATTCTTTGGCTGTGTTACCTTTCCAACACTTTGATGTGTCTACAAACCCAGAAGCTCTTTAAATCCTATAGTTTAGGGTTTTCTATGGAGGTTTCATTAAGTGGGCATGACTGATTAAGTCGTTGCTATTAGTGATTGAAGTTGATCTTTGCACCTGTTTCTCCCCAGAGTTTAGAGAGCGAAGCTGAAAGCTCTAATCCTCTAATCATCCGGTTGTTTGTTCTGGAAATCAGCCCCCATCCTGAAGATGTCTAGGGGTGAGGCAAGAGTTACCTCACTAGCATAAATTTAGCTATATTTGAAAAGGGCTCCTTAGAAATAGCAAAAGATAATCCTGTTACCTAGGAAATTCAAGGACTTTGGGAACTCTGCTTTAGGAACCAGGAACAAATACCAAATGCATTTTTTTATTATACAACAACAAGAATTTTGGCCTGAACACTTGGAAAGATGAAATTGCTACTAATTAAGAATAAGAAAAATTAAGGTAGTTTAATTCTGAGGGGAAATAATGGAAGTTTAATTTTGAGTCTGTTGAATTTGAAATGTCAAATGGTTATCCAAGAGGAAACCTTGAGTAGCTATGCCCAGAACCATTAACTAAATTAAAATTTGATCAAAATATTGGCATAATCAATAGCATAGATTGTACTAATATAGCCTTATTTAAAATGAGCTCATGCTAATAAGAAGAAAAGCACCAAATTATGAATTACCAAATTGCAATAGAAAAATAATGCTAACCTACAAATATGCTAACCTACAAATTATAGAAAAAATCACAAAAGCATAATCAACTTGTTGAATAGCACAGTACTTAATAAGTCAAATTAGATAAACTGTGGTTTTGTTTTTACATAGATATGAAATTAGTGTTAATACTGACAAATCTGAGACAGTTAAAATACTAGTTTGACCAGGAAATGTGAAGTGGTATTGGTAGTATTAACATAAATTTTCTGGAGAGAAACTCAGGTATTTGTATCTAAGACCTGACATACATTTGTCCCCCTTCATGTATTAATTCAATTTTATACCTTTATTTTAAGAAAATAAATATTTTGTGGGAACCTACATTTGGAGTACCATACTTCTTTGGCTTGTCTTCCTTTTTAAATTATTTTTTCTTTGAAATGGCTTATTAGGATTGAAAGAATCTATAATTATCTCAAGGACAGGAATCATGCCTCATTTCTCTTTTCTTTGCTTCAGTTTCATTAAATCTTGTCCAAATCAATTGGAGTTTACTAAAATCCTATGCCCTAAATATAGTGGCTAGAAAAAATATATTCTTCCAAACTGTGAAACAAATGTGTATTAATTAGGCTGTCATAACAAATTACCAATAACTCCGTGATTGTAACAACAGAAATTTATTTTCTCGTGGTTTGGGAGAAGAGAAGTCTAAAATCATGGTCTTGGCAGGCTTATTTCCTTCTGGAGGCTCTGAACGCGAAACTCTCGCATGTCTCTTCCCTGACTTTTGGTGGTTAGACAGTTCTTGTCTTGTAGATGCACCGTCCCAACCTCTACCTCCACCTTCTCATGGCGCTCTGTGTATGTGCGTCTTCACATGGTCTTTTTACAACCACTGGAGTCATTTGTGGATTTAAGGTTCTCCCTAATCCAGTATGACCTCATCTTAACTAATTACGTTTGCAGAGATCATATTTCCACAGATGATCACATTCTGAGTTTCCTAGTGGACATAAATTTTGGGGGGATGCTATTAAACCCAGTACACAAAATAATCTTTTTTCACATTCAAAAAAAGATTCCATGGCTTATTGTACATGTAAGAGAAGATACAAGTGAACTGATATTGTTCTTCATTGTTCATTGTTTTTAATCTATAAAGTGACATTTGTATAAGTCTAAAAACATCTTTATTGCATATCCAGTTTATAAAAATCACTCAGTGGGTATAATTATGTGCAGTTTATTATTGGGAATTTTTATTTATTCAAAGTACAAAGTTCTGCCAATCAGTATAGAGTATGTCTCCTTTCTGGCAAGATGTTACATGGTCTATGTATCAAGAGCTACTCTCTTTCTCTTTGCAGTCTGTATTTGAAGCTGGAAATTTACCACCATCAGAAATTATAGTAATAAATAAATGCGATTTGTTTTATTTTTGAAAATATGCTTGGAATGAGTTGCCAAGTTTAAGATCAGTTTTAATTTTTGGATTCTTTTGTCTCATCTACTTTTATAACCCATATTTGTTTGACAGTCTTACTCACAGGAAAAGATAGCATTATTTTTAAAATATTCAGACAGGATAACTCTAAGATGACTGATGAGGAAACTAGCTTTGTTTTAAGATAATCTTCAGTTGATTTCTGGATACCGGCAAATTAATGAAGCATCAAGATATATTAACTCATATATATCTAATTCCCTTAATAATTGAATTATTTTACCAGTTTTTATTTACGTATTTTAATAATATGTCATATTTTCACAGCTTTAAATCTAAAACTGCAAATTTATAGGAGATTCAACAATTTAAAATATTAATAATTTCTATTTTCAAAATGCTATTTATACTAAAAATCTGAAAAATTTACTATTAAGTCATTTTAAAGTACTCTAAATGTTTCCACAGAGCTGATTATCACATAAATTCTGGACCCATATCAGTAGAAAATTAGTTTATTCATTTACCATTCTGATTGAATAGGAATTATAATAATATTATAATTATTATATTAGTATTATAATATTATTATAGTTAGTATTATAATAATATTTCTAGATAGAAGAACATTGATTAATTGTATTAAAAGCCTTTCATGTTCAAATATAAAATTTTAGTAGTTGTCATGCACAATTGTTTAGCTATTAGGAATTATAGCAACACGTGCTACCTGAGGTGGCCATGTCCCTATTTGCTTTGGATCAATGCTGGTCCATATCAAATACTCTTAATAATCATTAGTAATGCTTTTACTTTCACTCCAAAAGCTTTCTTGGTTTAGATAATAAATTATATGTCCATCTACTGATAATGTAGGCTTTCCTTTACCTGTATATATGAAGATTTGATTAGGTGCCAAGGAACATTTCCTTCATAACTGGAGAAATGAACCCATAATAAATCCTATTTTCCAGCAAGAATCCTTCATTATTGATTCAATATGAACTAGATATTCATCTATCCCTATTCAGTAGCACATGTACAGATTTCAAACTAGTTACATAAGTAAAAATGAAGATCGATGCATTTCAATCCAATTCAATAGCCAATGTTTAGCTCTTTATCATTTCTTACATGAACAATTATTGCTTATTGAAAACTTGAACAATAAAAATGGTGTTATGCGCTGTGTTCCCCTGTGACAGGGCAGGCCTGAGTTCCAATGCAAAGACCCATGATCACTTCACTCTCCCTTCCTAAGGCACAGAGATTCTCTGGGCACGAAGCACGTGGGCACAGCATTGCTGGTGGGTGGGGGAGGGGTGGCGTTGGCAATGTAGGACTGTCTTTTCTGCCCTCTTCCGTTTATCTTTCCTTGGTATAATGTTAAAACCAGGTAGCGTGATCACTCACATGAGTCTGGGTTCTTCTGAAGGTGCTTCCTTGTGTGCACAGTTGTTGAATTTGCTGTTCGGGCGGAGGGCGGATTGCTGGAGGTGTCCAAATTGGGCCATCTTCCACTGCTCCCCTCCATTCATTTGAATCTATGCTCCATGAAGGCATGAGAGTGCAGATTGTTTTGTTTTGTTTCACCTTAGGATTATATTATCATGTTCCCAATTTCTGGCACAGTGTCAAATGGTAAATAAAAATTCTGGAATGAATAACATATTTGATAAATCTTTTAACCCAAAGAAATGAGTGATATAATAGGTATTTTGGGGATGAGATGACATTTCAATATTTCTCAATTTATCTCACAATGACTATGATAAATTATGTGTTTCTGGAAGAAGAAAGGACAGGTTTAAGTGTTTGGTATTATGAACTCTTTCTAATAATCTGATGTTACATAGATCATTTAAATTATGTAATTTATCAATTATAGCTATAAAGGAGGAGAGATGATGCAATATTTGTCTTCATTTCAGGGAGTGGTGATGACATGAATGAGAATGTTAATGAACAATTTTAGGATATCATAAAGAAGGAAGGTGAGGGGCTGGGCGCGTTGGCTCACGCCTGTGATCCCAGCAATCTGGGAGGCCGAGGCTGGTGGATCGCTCAAGGTCAGGAGTTCCAGACCAGCCTGAGCAAGAGCGAGACCCCCCGTCTCTACTAAAAAATAGAAAGAAATGATATGGACAACTAAATATATATATATATATATATATATATATATAAAAAATTAGCCAGGCATGGTGGTGCATGCCTATAGTCCCAGCTACTCGGGAGGCTAAGGCAGAAGGATTGCTTGAGCCCAGGAGTTTGAGGTTTCTGTGAGCTAGGCTGACGCCACAACACTCATTCTAGCCCGGGCAACAAAGCGAGACTCTGTCTCAAAGAAAAAAAAAAAAAAGAAGGAAGATGAGGGCAACATTCTCAAATACCCTTAAATCACAGGTTTTTCTGGTGCACTTAGCATAGGGATTCTTTCATTTAATTCAGTATCTACCACATCAGGCCATAAATGAATATTTCTGGATGTATGTGTTGTGAATAATATATCTCACAGATTTAGGGAGAAGGTATTATTAAGAAATCCAAAATATTTGCTACTCAAT
>CAUYSK010094142.1:0-16130 GCA_963575035.1 Avahi laniger | reverse complement strand
CACTCCCTTCATTGCCACCAGGTTGTAATCCACGCGGCTTGAGAGGAAACCATATTTGGCAGATGGATGTTACCTATGTTACATTTTTTGGACGCCTTCGTTATGTTCATCATACTATTGACACTTACTCTCATTTTCAGTGGGCTACTGCTCAGAGTTCTGAAAAGGCTGATGCTGTCATCACTCATCTTTATTCCTGTTTTGCAGTTATGGGCCTCCCTGCAATACTCAAGACAGACAATGCCCCTGCCTATACTTCTCATAAACTTGCTACCTTTCTTGCCTTGCAGTCCATCCACCATATTACAGGCATTCCTTTTAATAGTCAAGGTCAAGCAGTTATTGAACGTGCCAATCGCACCTTGAAACTCCAATTACAAAAACAAAAAGGGGGAGTCCCTGAGTCTCCTCAACGCCATCTATTAAGAGCACTTTTTACCCTTAATTTTTTAAATCATTGGCAGAGCTAGTTAATATATGGATGGGTAATGTCATTTAATCAGTCTGCCTCTACTGCTTTTCAGGTTAATCTCTATACTAATGTTTCTCGATCCTTGCAGGCTTGTGTGTCTTATTCGTATTTGTTGTTGCTAGGTACTGTCCAGTGGAATGAATCCACGGGAAATATTTCTTGTATTAATGACTATTCTTTATATACTTGCCTTAACCACTCTTCATGGGCTACAATTAATGCTAGTTCACAAAGCTTGTATATTTTAAGGGCCAGAACAGAGCTTTGGATTCCAGTTAATCTATCTTGCCCTTGGAGCGAGTCCACTCTGATCACCACTTTTCTGAACAAAATAACTGCCTTGAGCCATTGAGCTAAGAGAGCTATTGGCCTCATAATTGCTGTTGTGGTGGGATTGATATCTATAGCCACCACAGCTGCTACTGCAGGAGTGGCTTTACAGCAATCTGTTCAAACTGCCGTCTTCATCCGTAAATGGCATGAAGACTCTCATAGGCTGTGGTAACATCAACAGGAAATTGGTAGTCACTTAGAAGGAGAAATCCTTCATTTACAAAGTATTGTCCAATGGTTGGGAGATCAAATTCAAGTTTTATCTACTCAATCATTTGTACGTTGTGATTGGAATTCTTCCAGGTTTTGTGTCACACCTATTCCTTTTAACAGTAGTAAGCATTGGCGAGTCCTTCACCAGCTGTTAACTGGAGGCCACAATTTGACAGCAGACCTACAGAGTCTGGAGCAAGAAATAACAAACACCTTCCATGACAATTTACCAGAGTTTAATGAACAAGATTTCTTCCAAAGTCTAGCTAATGGGCTTGCTCAAGTTAATTCCTTAACTTCTTTTCAGGCTTTCCTTAATGGTATAGGAACTAATGTTGGAATTCTATTTGTTTTCATGATTTGTTTATTTCTAGTCTACAGATGCTGGAGCTACTGGAAAATAAAGAATGATCAATGCCATCAAAATATCATGACAGTTTTTGAACACATTCGATCTCAAAATTAAACCAAAAAGGGGGAAATGTAGGGACCATCCTTGGGCAAAAATTGGCTTAAGCCCAGAGTCAGCGAAACTGGGTGTGCTCTCCTTGGGGCCAGAGGACAATAGGTCCGGACACTGCCGGTTGACCAAACAGAACTATTCCTCATGACAGATAACTTTATGATAGATAACCAAGTGCCTGAGGTTTTGCAAACAAGCCAAGGCATCTCATTGTCCTGCATACGGTAATGAGATAAAGAAATAGATAAGAAGTGGGATGCATACGTCTGCTTCTCTTAAGCAATCATCTGGAAGAAATGAAAATGAGTTTCCCTCAAGAAGCCCAAGGTAGTCACGTACCAGGAAGTAATTGCCAGACATAGAAAAAGTATTTAATAAAGTGATTGGTGGAATTTTTTTCACTGCAGTCTTGTACGCCTTGTGTGTGTGTCTGTGTGTTTCTTTCTGTGTCCATCCGCCGTTCTGCAATCAGGCTGCAACAGCTTTCAGTAGGTGCAGGGGAGTAGAAAGAGTCAAAGTCTTTAAATTCACACCAGGGAGCCAGGCTCAGTCAATCCTTTCTCGGGCTAACATTGTGGTATGGCATGAAATATCCCATAACCAATAACAATGATACTGCCGCCCATTGTATAGGGCCTTTTTGATTACCAAACACATTCCCTCCCCCACGTCCTTGTTAATATTACATTTTCTAAAGTGAGATATTAACAGTAAGAAAACTCAGCACTAACTCATTTCTTGGGCTGGACATTTAAAAGACTGTAATCAACTGGTATATTCCTATGCCTTGATAAGATTTTGCTAGAGGAGTGGTTTAAGTTCATGAAGTTAAGTAACCCTTGTTAGGGCTCAGAGACCCAATGCCCCAAGATACGGGGCTTTGACATGCTGAACTGAACGAGAGGCCTCAAGGCCTCTCTGGCTGTCCCTCACCTCCCAAAGCAGAGGATGAAGTTGTTCTTTGAAGTTCCCTTATCTGCCGAAAGCCTGGACCTTCTATCAATCTGCTTTTTGTCAGTTGATTTTTCAACAGAACTTCAGAGGGCAATGGGAAAGTTTTTCCTTGGCTCCTACATCCTGAAATAAACACGTAAGGGGAATTTATATTCAAGTCTCTAAGCAAAAATGTGTCCAACATAAAGTTAGCGGCTCTCTGGTCACATCTGAATTCAAGCAGCGTCTCCAGCTGTTCATTTGCATTCTGGATCCCGCCTCCTCTGTGACCTTTAACACACGCAAGACACCGTCATGTTCGTCTTCAACAATTTTTATTAGCATTGACTAACAACTTGTGAAATCATTTTCCAAAAATGTTTTTCATTTGCAATGTCTTCCAATAAATATTTCACCACGAGCATTATTTTATAAATATTTAAAATTCCCCAAGAAACGATGTAACGCACGCAGTCTTTCGCAAGTTTATCATGGAGTGAGCCTTTCCCAGGTGGGTGTCTGGTAGCTGTACCTGTCCTCCCTCAGGAGTGGTTCCCTTTTCCGTTTGTGCAGAGCCGACCCATGATGGAGATGCTTCTCAAAGTACAGAATGCCACTGGAGAGCTGTACCTTGAAATTGGGATGACTCAAGAAGGGTTCCAGTATTTCTGGAAAGCATGGTCCAACCTGCTGTGTTTTTCACTCAGTGACTTAAAAGACAGCCAGAACTTGGTGAAGCAGAAAGGTATGGTGACACACGCAGAGGGGATGACCTCTTGGGTCGCACAGAGTTGGACTCCTCCTGGGCTATTCCCTTTGGGAGAAAAGGGAAATGAACACGTGTGCTTTGTTGGCTTGGTGTGTTTGGGGGGCTGGCAGTGTATGAGTGTTGAACATGAAGCACTGCTCGGTCTGTTGGTCCGCCCTTTTATAATGTCATAGCCTGTGAGGATGAGCCTCAGAGAAGGAGGCTTCAGGCAGTGAGGGAGGGCCATCAGAGCTTTTTCGCATAACAAACCCTTCCAAAACTCTGTGGCTTAAAGCAATGTTTACTTTTGCCCATGAATCTATGGATCAGCTGAGGGCTTATCCTGGTCTGGGGTGGGCTCAGTGGATTTGGGCATGGCTCAGGCAAGTGTCTGAGGTTAGCTGGCAGGGCAGGTGGGGCCAGCTGGCCTAAGAGGGCCACACTTAGATGACAGGGGTGGCTGGGTCACGTGTTCCTCATCCTCCAGGAGGAAAGCCCAGGCTTGTTCACTTGGCAGCTCCCAAGTGAAGCTGGATTCCAAGAGGGAGAGCAGAAGTCTGGACCTAGGCTCACAACTGGGACAATACCGCCTTCCACTGCATTCGATTGGTCAAAGCAAGTCCCCAGGCTTTATTCACCTCTTGATGGGGAGAGGTAGAGAGTAGCATCGCACGGGGGAGTTGGGTACGGCTGGTGTGGAGACCTGAAGCTGTTTTTGCAATCTGCTACCATGGCTAGAAGCTCAAAGATCACCTTGGGCAAGCTACTTACCCTCTCTAGAGTTCTCATCCGTAAATTCACTTTTATAGTGTTAGTTATCATTTGTTGAATGCTTACTATGTCCAAGGCACTTTATGCTGATGATCTCTTTTATCGTCGAATATCCCCCATGCAGTATGTGTTGTTACCCCTCTTTTATAGATGAGGAAGCTGAAGGTCAGAGATTAAATAACTTAATCCTCTTTAGCTCCTGCAGCTAGTCAATCTGAAGCTGGGAGTCCAAGCCAGGCCTCTCTGACCCCAAAGGCTGTCTGGGTAACTCCTTGCTGCACAGATTCTCTTCTAGTCATTTATGAAGCTCTAATCCTTGGTATACAGAGTCTAGCTGCCGAGTTGTCCCGATGTAGGCAGGCCTGGTCACAGGCATGCTGGGGCCTTGGTGAGCAGGGGAATCCAGGGTGGAATCAGGGCCACTTCTATGGGACCTGGGCCTGGCCCACCAGAGACAGCTAGACAGACCAGATTGTAGAATCCCAAGGGACCAGGCAAACTGGCTTGGTATAGACAAGAGGGCTAAGCCCAAGGAGGCCAAATCGGCAGCGGTGTGAGGTGGAGGTCCTGGTGGAATGGGATGCTGGGAAGTATCAGTGCTGTTAGCGGTAGTCTCGGCGGGAACATACTGTAGTTCTAGTCCCCTGAAAGGGTCAGGTGGGGATTCAGGGCCTGAGCAAGAAGACGAAGGGGAGGAAGTGAGGATTCCAGCCTGGGTTCACACATTCGAGACGTGTTTACTGAGCACCTGCTATGCACCAGGCACTGTGCTGAGTCCAGAACAGTGATCAAGACAGAAACACCAACTCTGCCCTCCAGGGGAGGTGGCACACAAAACCCAAGTGAGCCAGCCCACGAAATGATTACACGATGTCATAAATGCAAACAAGAGGTGGAGTTGGAGTGTCAGTGTGTGTGTGGGGCACTTGTGAATGGGTGGTCAGTATGCCTCTTTGGGGAAGGGACATTTAAGCTGAGACCTAATGGACCGCAGGAGCCACAGTGTTGAGGGAGGGGGCAGTCCTGGCAGAGGGAAGAGCATGTGCAGAGGTGGGGAAGGACCAAGCCTGTCCTGGGATGGAAAGAAGCCTCAGCGGGCAAAGGCAGGAGGCAGCCAGACCTTGACGGTGCAGGGCCTCGGGCCTCGGGCAGGCATTTGGATTTTATTCTAAGTGGGAGGAGAAGCCATCGCAGGGAGTCAGGGTGGGGAGGACACCCTCTGATGTCTGTTTTAAGATCACTTTTGCGGCCGTCTGGAGAATGGGTTACATGGCGGGTAAGAGGGGACACAGGGAGACCAGTTGTGTGGCTGCCCTGCCCTAATGTCCAAGCACTAGGCGTGAGGCCCTGGGTGGGGGGCAGGGAAGGGTGCAGGGGGCACTGGGCAGTGAATTAGGTACATTAATGATGGTAAGAGGTGCTTCTTGATAACTTAATGCTAATCCTTCCTAACTAGGCCTGAATTTCATAGCACAGGGCATTAACTTGGCATTTCTGTGCTGCCAGCAATGCTCTAATAACACCTTCTCGGAACATTATTGTGTTAGTCTGCTAGAGCTGCCCTGACAATGTGCCACAGACCAGGGGGCTTAAACAGTAGAAACTTATTTCTTGTACTTTTGGAGGCTAGAAGTCCAAGGTCAAAGTGTCAGCAGGTTTGGTTTCTCCTGAGACCTCTCCCCTTGGCTTGCAGAGGGCCGCCTCCTCCCTGTGTCCTCACATGGTCTTTTCTCTGTGTGTGTGTGTGTGTGTGTGTGTGTGTGTGTGTGTCCCTCCCCTGAACTCCTTTGCTTGTAAGGACACCAGTCATTTTGAGTTAGATCCCACCTTAACAACCTCATTTTAACCTAATCACCACTCTAAAGCCCCTGTCTGCAAATACAGTCGCATTCTGAGGTGCAGGCATTGAGGGCTTCAACATATAAATTTTGAGGGACCTCAATTCAGCCCAAACAATTATCATACCTTTTTCTCTTCCTGTAACAGAGTATGGTTTAAGAAACACTTTTTACTTTTTAGGAGTCTGTATTATTGTCAAAATATATAACTCTCAATAAAGGAGCAAAACTGCTGGGCTTTTGCAAAGAGTACATCCCCAAGGCAGTGTGGTGTATCTAGGTACAACCTGTTATTGATTGATCGATTGATTGAAACAGAATCTCACTCTGTTGCTCGGGCTAGAGTGCAGTGGCATCATCATAGCTCACAGCAACCTCAAACTCCTGGGCTCAAGTGATCTTCCTGCCTCAGCCTTCTGAGCAGCTGGGACTACAGGCATGTGCCACCGCGCCCGGCTAATTTTTCTGTGTTTTTAGTAGAGACTGGGGTCTCACTCTTGCTCAGGTTGATCTCGAGCTCCAAAGCTCAAGTGATCCTCCTGCCTCGGACTCCCAGAGTGCTTGGATTGCGGGCCACCACACCTGGCCGCCAGCCCATTATTTATTAATTGCGCTTGTGGGACTTACTCATGTGTTCTTGTTATAAGGCTGCATCATTTTATTGTATCTTATTACAGGACCCACTGGCTGCCTTCTGTAGAACTCAGTTGCCATGGTGATGACCGGCTTCACCACATCCATATTCTCACTCAATTTCTGACCTGTTTATTGGCAAAACAGACTCAGAATTCAGTTTCTATCTATTGTCTTGGCTCCTTGGCCTGTAACTGCTGTGCACGCACAAATGCTTTATATGAAAACTAACACCCATGTAGTGTGTAGGTCAATAGTTGATTTATTAAGAAAAAACCTGGCTATCGGCAGTGATGAAGAAATGATATTAAAGCTAATGTATATTGACATCTTAACTCTTTCGTGGAAACAACCTTAAGCGTCCTATTCTTTGCCAAAATTTATTCCCTGCAGTCAGAGTGCTGTATAATCTGGCAAAGTCAGCGTCTGAGGAATACTTAAAAGAAAATGACATTTTGGGATATGCTACTGAAGTTTCCAAGTTATTGGACAACAATCCCCGTGATCAAGCTACTATGAAATACATCGAAGGTGTTCTGATGTAAACATACAGTTTTAAACATTTTTTTTTTGTTTTCTGTACTAGCTTTTATTATTATAATTAATATGCTTAACTCACACCTGTTAATCTACTACCCACCTAACTGATTTGGTTAAAAAATGGTCACCTTTTGCATTTCCATTCTATGGCTTAGTGGTTCTCAATTAGGGGCAGTTTTGGACCCCTTCCCACCCAGGGGACTTTTGGCAACGTCTGGGGACACTGTCGTCATAACTGGAGGAATTGTTATTGGCATCTAGTAGGTGGAGGCCGGGGTGACGCTAAACATTACACAATGCACAGGACGGCCCCCTACAACAAAGAATTATCCAGCCCAAATGTCAATCGTGCTGAGATTGAAGAGTGCTGTAGTTGCTTTATAAAGATGTGTACACTGTCTTCTTATAAATCACATCAAAATTCTTGCATCTTTACTATTATAAATTGCTCTTTTTTATAGCTTTGAGGACAGATTTTTACACAAAATAAAGGATATTTTATAAGAATTATTTTTGATAGCACAGTGAACGTAGCCAACATGCTCCATAAATAACACGTGTTTTATTTTCAGGTTCGTTGCTGGAGACACTTCTCTTGCAAAAACGAAACTTCAAGAGTGCTTAAATATCAGGAGAGGCTTGTTTGGCGAGAAAAACATGCTAGTCGGAGAAATTATGGAATTTTTAGCAGATTTACTATTTTTCCTTCCAGGAGATAGTGAAATGTAAGTTTTTATGAAATGTTTCAAGAAATGTGTCTTCCCTCCCCACGCCTGCCCCCCAAAAAACGCCACCAGTGGAGGGAGGTCTGGGGTTACCCATTAGGAGTAACTCTGGTAATACTTCTCTGTCTCCGGCCTGGCTCAGAGACCTGGGGGACTCCCTGCCTGAGACTTCTGTCCCCATCTGTTTGTCAGGACACTGGCCATCGTGTATTCAGAAGGAGCTCTTGGCCCACAAGCGGTGCAGAGGTTTTAGCAGTAGGGAAAGAACAAAGGAGCATGACTTTGTCATGAATGTTCCCAGTGTCACTCACAGGCCTTACGAGGAAGATGCACTTACTTCAGGGCTCTATGCAGGCCTCGGCCATGGCCGTTGTTTCTGGGCCCACACTGCCCTGGTCTGTCTCTTCACAAGACTTAGGCCAGAGCCTGCAACACCTCAGGTCGTGCTCACCTGCTGCCCCTCCTTGCTCAAAGAGCGTTCTTATTCTCTTGTGATATGTGGGGTTCTCCTCAGCTCCCCATAAGAGACATCTCAGTTTAAAAGAGGGTTGTAGGTATTACCCTCTGGATCCACCTAGTGTGAGCACCTGCCAGGGCTGACCACTTCTTTTCTTGACAGGTGGGATGGGAGAAGGTTCTTTGTGAATCCACAGAGAGCAGTGCACAGCCTTCCTTTGGCCCAGCTTCCACCCTTTTGTAGCAGATTCCGCTGACTGAATGGTCAGAGATACTCTAGGTTAAATTGTGAAGTTGTCAAGTTTTGTTGTTGTAGTTTCTTTTCCCTCCGTTCCATGTTCCCTGGCTTGCTTTTCCGTTTCAGTTTTTCACTTCCCCCGAGATCATCTTCCTCTCGCCAGGTAGGTGACCTCTTCAGCTTTTGCAGGAGTCTCTAACACTTAAGTGCAAATCAGTATTGACCCTTTCTAGAAGATACTCAAAAGGTAAACACCTTTTAAAGAGTGGCCCAAATCAGGGAGGATCTAAGGGTAGAACATCAGGTGCCGTGTAGTGGTGGGGAGATGGTGGGCTCTGAGGTCTGATTGCCTGGGACCACATTTTGTTCCTGCCACTTAGTAACAGTGAGACGTTGGGCAAGTGCTTAACATCTTGGTATCTCATTCACTTGCTCATTGGTAAAATGAGAGTAATAAGAGTATCTTCCTCGCCGGATTACCATGAGGGTGAAGAGACCCTCTGTGTAAAGAGTTTAACGGAATGCCTGGCACACACCAAAGGAGTTCAATAAATTGAGTCATTAGTATTATTTGGCTCCCTGGCAGGTGATTTTGACACTCTAGGCACTTGAGACCACATCAGCCTCCTCTTACTCATCTTAAGACCAGCCCTGTGAGCAGAGAACAGGACTTTCTTTAGAGAAGCAAAAAGCTTGACCACAGAACTGATTGCCTCGCAAAAGAAAAATCTAAACACGTGGCATACTGACTGAGTCATCTCTCCTGCTGGCCGCCCCACCCCAAATCCAGAGCTGGTGGAGCATGAATCACGGGACACTGAGTAACGCTGGGCCATTCCACAGGGACGGCCTCGATGTCGGAGGACCCGACCATACATGGATGCCTCCCGCCCAGGCCTCATCAGTGGTCA
Organism: Avahi laniger; assembly: GCA_963575035.1. NCBI lineage: Eukaryota > Metazoa > Chordata > Mammalia > Primates > Indriidae > Avahi > Avahi laniger. The sequence continues at coordinate 6,856 of CAUYSK010094142.1, read as the reverse complement.
ACCTTCTGAAGCAATGAGGAAATCTTTCTCCTTGTCGAAGGTTGTCCTTAGGGGACTGTCTCTTCCACACTGGTTAAAACCCGGAGAGATTTTGCTATGCAGCTTGACTCGCCTCTGAAACCTGTGTAGATCGTTTGCCCTGGTGGCCGGGGCTCCTGAGGCCGTGCTCATGCACTACAGAAATGATCCAGGGGACCTGGGGGCCCTGCAGAAGGGGGTGCGTAGGGCTGGGCAGATGAGGTCGAACATTCTCAGTGAAATGATTATTGTCCACTCTTTCTTAACTTCTTGGCCATCTGTCGGTGCCGTCCTTTCGTCCGTGTCCTCCTCCTTCACTTCCTCACTTCCCACTTTCTGGCCTTGGACTTCTTCCCTGACCTGGCTCCATTTTGTCTGCTCTTATGAAAGTCACCAGGAACATCCCCAAAGTGTCCCTTTGCATTTTTATCTTGTCGGCCCTGTCCTCTGAAGGATTTGACGGTGTGGGTCATGTCCTTCCTGAAACTATACTCTCCTGAGTTCTGAGTACTCTCCCTCGTGGATATCCTCTCTGATGATGCTGTCTCAGTTTCTTTTGTGGCTTCCTCTTTCTCTCCCTGCCTCTTGCCCAAATATCGGCATCCTGCTGAGCTTGCCTTTGGGCCCTATGCTCGTCTCGGTCTAAGCACCTCAGCCCCTCCAGTGCCCAGGGCTTCAGCTGTTGGTCCATAGGAGAGATTTTCTTGTCTCCATCTCCTTCCTGGGCCTATATTTATTGTCAGCTACAGACAGGTGCCTCCATCTGCCTATTGGACATCTGCATTTGGGTGTTCCACTGGCATTCCAGGGTCAACGTGCTCAAGACTGGACACATCCACCCCTCACTGCCTGACTAAACGCTCCTTCTCTCATCTCACTCAGTGCAGACACCAATGATGCAATGATACATCTTAACCATATTTGTTATCAGTCACTCTGCTAAACACATCCCATCTATTTTCTCATTTAATCCTCACAACTCTCTTGTCCTCATTTTTTTTTTCTTTTTTCTTTTTTTTTTAGATAAGGTCTTGCTCTTTCACCCAGGCTGGAGTGCAGTGGCACAATCATAGCTCACTGCAGCTTCAAACTCCTGGGCTCAAGCGATCCTCCAGCCTCAGACTCCCAAGCAGCTGGGACTACAGGCGTGCACCACCACACCCAGCTAATATTTTAATTTTTTTGTAAAGATGGAATCTCACCATGTTTTCCAGGCTGGTCTTGAACTCCTGGCCTTGCGATCCTCCCGACTTGGCCTCCCAAAGTGCTGAGATTACAGGCATGAGCCACTGTACCTGGCCTGTTACCCCATTTTGAACATGAGAAAGTTGAGGCTTAGGAAGTTAAAATGCTTGCCCAGCTTTTAAGTGGCAGAGCCAGCGTTAGCACCTGGGAAGTCTGATCGAAAAGCCTCTGTGCCCACTCCCATGTCTGCCCAGCGTTGGAGCCTGAGTGCTTAATCACGTCACTCTATGCAGCACTCCCAGCATCAGCGCCACCACGTCCAACGTGGTGCCAAGTCTTAGGAGGTCTCTCTTCACATCCGTGGCCACTGCATCAGCTCAGACTGTCATCGTTTGTTCTTCTTCTGGACTAACTGGTCCCCTGCTTATAGCCTCACCTACTTCGGTTTGTCCTCCATGCTTCTATGCTGGCAGATTTTTCTCAAATGTAAATTTGATTACATCATTCTCTTAATGAAAACTCTGCAATTATTAAAGGCCCAACCCTCAGGTTTGCACACAGGTCTTTCTTGGGTGGACCCTGCTTCACCCTCCAATCTCCCCTCCCACCTCAGGAAGTTCCCTAAAGGCCAGGATTACTTTTACCCATATTTGCTCCCCAGTCCTAGCACCAACATTCAGTGAATGTTTGCTGAGTGAATGAATGAATGAAAACCATGCTTCTTCAATGCAAAACTTGAATTAAATTTCTCTTTTCTAGATCCCAAAGGAAGCAAGTAATTGACTATTATAAACAGGTGATAAAAATAAAGGAAAATGCAGACACTCTGGCCAACTCCTCGCTCATCAGGAAGCAGCTGAGCGTCAGTCTCAGCAATACCTTGTGTAAATTAGGTAATTGGTCCAATCTATTTCTGTTATAAGCAGGTGACTTTTTCTTTGTTTTACCTGCATACTTTGTTTATTTTTTAAAAAGTGTCCATTTTTGAAGAAAGCAACTCCTGTTTCATTAACTTTCGGCTATTTTTTGCTACCTATTTACCTTCCATTATTAGGCAAGATATCTTTTAAGAATCTTTTGCATCTCATTTCTCATTCTTTTATAGGCTAAGCACCATGCCCAACCACACCTTTCTCCCCCCTTTCTTCAAATTCTGTCTTAAGAAATTGTTTGTACTGGACATGCGTAGCTTTTCATGCCTGTTCATGATGTGATGCTAAAGTTAACATGTGACCAGAAATAACAAAATGGCTTTTCATGGGGCCCACCCTTGATTTTAGCAATATGACGTAGGTCTCAGTCCTCAGACCTGGCCCAGAGATTGGAAGGCCAGGTCTACTTAAAGATAAAAATTGAAAACTTAAAATGAAATTTAAAAATTTGGCTTTCAATCCCCCCAGGAGGGCTGGGGGTTCTGTTTGTTTATTCCTCTTGCTGCTCGTTGCTTCTGTTATTACTGTTTTGTTCCCCTTTATAGAAGGAGTTCCAATTCTTTTTTTGAGTTTCTTTGACCAAAATGTTGATATTATTACTTGCAGTTTATGGTGACTATTGAGTTTCTTCTTCACTGGTACTGGCTCAGTTAGGTGAGATTTATTTACATCATACAGGCAGTCTTCCAGGGTCACTGTTGAAAAACACCTCAGAGGCCTCATGAGAGAAGGGCTCTACTCTGCAGGGTTTGCCAGGGACCTTATCTTTTTACTGCCTTGGTACTTATTTGGCCTGGTAACCTATTAGCTTGTTGCTGCCAACTTAGAAATTGAAGAGAACAAAGAGTCGAGTTGGAGGCTGCAGACAAGGCTTGGACAGTAAGCTGGAGACGAGCCATGCACAGCGGGAAGGTGGTGGGCAGAGCAGAGGTAGCTGAGGGTCTAGTCCCACAGGGGTGAGCTTTTCAGCTTTTCTGTCTTGGCTGAGTGGATTACCAAACTGTGCCAAACTGAGACTCTCAACCCTTGGGCAGATGGGCAGGGATGGAGCTTCTAGACTGGTCTTCTCCAGCCTTGAGTAGATTTGTTGATTTTAATAGGCTATACAAAAATTCTCATTTTCCATAAGTGCCACAACTAGAAAAATTTTAAAACACTATGAGGAGTCCTGACATCTCATTGCCACAAGGCAATCTGTATTTCAACCTAAATAAGTGGCTTTTAAGTAGAGGTGATTTTGCCTTGCCAGGACAAAAGTCTGGGGAAATTTTTGATTGTCATGACTGGTGTGGAGGGTGGGATGGGAACACTGCTATCATTTCGTGGGTTGTGGCCAAGGATATGGTTGAACATTTTACAATGCCCAGAACAGCCCCCACAACAAAAAATTATCCAGCCCTAAATGTCAGTAGTGCTGAGGCTGAGAGACCACGACCTAAACCAGCCACCTTCTACAGCATGTGCTTGCCATCCATTTTACAATAAAATATGATTGCTTTCAGCCTAGTCAGTTGCTGAGGCAAAAAAGGCTTAAAATGCCTGATATCTGTAGTGAAAGAGTATTTTCAGTGTATAGATTTAGGAGTGTATGTGCATTTTTTTAGTGTTTCTAGGCTGAGTGCATGAAGCATTTTGTTTACACACAGAAAATGCAGATACAAATCTAGAGAAAATTTATGGAAAAGGGACTCATATATCTAATCTGGTTGCTTCTTATAATACTCTGTTATGTAACAGATTTGGTGTCTGGTCTGTGATGGAAGTATAATATATTTGTTTACTTTCAAATGAGAAGGCATCTGTAATAGTAGCCATCGCAGTGTTTTTGTGACTTCTTAAACAGGTCCTTATACTATTTTTCAATTTTGCAGTCAATTTTCAATGTGATTAAGGAGTCATTTCCTGCCACCAGTTCTTGCCACCACTATCTCCTGCTGTTGATTGAAGTTGATTTATTTAACATGAGGCCCACTTCTGGCTTTCAGGGACGTTGCAGATGGTTAATTCAGCTGTTAAAGCGAGAACCAATCATGTGCTTTTGTTTCAACTGGTGACAGTGAGAGCAAACCAATATTATCACTTCACAAAGACCGGAGTGTTGGGAGGGAAAGTAGACTGTTTATGGAGACCTCTGAATCAGTTGTCCTTTAATATATTAATATAAGAAGTATTTTTAGTTTTCCTACCTTTAGTGGAAATTTTCTATCTAAATGCAAATGTGCCTAAGTGGACTCCATAAAATAAGAAATAAGCCAGAGCCACATACACTTGGGACTCCTTACCATTAATCAGTTTTAAAGACGTCTTGGGCCCTCTGCAGTATAAGTGTTATTGACAGTTGTTAAAGCAGTTCTCTTGGAAGTCACAGATATGTACTCTTTCATTGAGAAGGGGAAAAAAGAGAACTATGGTACACAGATGGTTACACTGTATTTGTTCAGCAAGCCTTTAGTTTAAGTGCTTTATACAATGTAAGGCACGTCAGAGTTGTAAGGTCGTATTTTATCTTACCTGATTAGTTTGTGGATCTGGGGTAGTTTGGGAGAATCATTCACCCTGTAAAGAAAAACAACATGCCTCCTGCTCTTGGTGCACGCAGCATGAAGCTGCCCAGGGGAATGGCAGCTCCATTGCAAATCACTGCTTGCATCTGCCTTTGTGACTTTGGCTTGGGGGCTCATGTATGAAACTGTTTGTTTCCTTTGTCTGTAGCTTGTCTCCCTTCTGGGAAGGATCCTGGGGTGCTCTGCAGGGAGGCTGCCTGTTACTTTGAAATGGTCCCCTCAGTCCCCCAGTGTGGCTTTTATGAATGCCATATGGCCTGTATTTTAGTTAATGTCATCCCAAAGATACTTTCTAAATTGGTGAAAATGTGTTTTGGTCTTTTCTGAATGCAGTTACAGACAAACAAACAAATAGATGGACATTAGATTCCCTGTGCTCAAAGGACTATACTAAATGCTTTGCAGGATTCAGAAACAAAAGAAGGTAACTGCCTTCAAGCAACTTACCATTTTGTTAGGACACAAAGCAAAACCTAGAATAAAAAAATACAACACATTAAGGATTTAAAACATAGTCTGGCTGGAGGCAACTGAACTAGATTTTGGTTTTAGGTTGGCCATAATCAGCCATGTGACCTTTGGCAAGTCACAACGTCTCTGGCCCAGGTCTGTCCCTGGGTCCCACCTGTAAAATAAATGTTCAATTCCTAAAGATCCTCAACAGAGTTAATATTCCACAATTAAATATAAAGGAAGGCAGTGATCTAGAGCAAGAGATTTTTCAAGGAAAACCTCTTGGGAGGGACCCTTAAGGAAGTAGAGGGTGTAAATTGTCCGAGAAAGGGGGACTTCTAAGTGGGGAGACTGCATGCACAAAGGTAGGAACAAACAAGCTGTGGAGGGGACCAATTGAGAGCTGTCAGGAGGGGTTATGAGAAAGTGTCCAGAGGCCGGGCATGGTGGCTCATGCCTGTAATCCTAGCACTCTGGGAGGCCAAGGCAGGAGGATCACTTGAGCTCACGAATTCAAGAGCAGCCCCAGCAAGAGCGAGACCCTGTCTCTACTAAAAATAGAAAAAAATTAGCTGGGCATGGTGGTGCATGCCTATAGTCTCAGCTACTCGGGAGGTTGAGGCAGAAGGACCGCCGGAGCCCAAGAATTTGAGTTTGCTGTGAGTTAGGCTGATACCACAGCACTCTAGCCTGGACAGTAGAGCGAGACTCTGTCTCAAAAAAACCAGAAAGTGTCCAGAAAGAGGGGGCGGTGGGAGGTGGGGTGGGATGGGGTGAAGAAGAAGGAAAACAGGCAGTGGTGGGAGAGCTGAGGCAGTGCACTGACTTGAAGTAAGTCCTGTGCTACAGGCAAGTGGACATTTAAGACTAAAGTCTTGGGGGCCAGTGATCCTCTAAAGGGCTCATTCTAGCTAGGAGATTGTTTTGGAAATTCTTCAGAATCATTTAGATCTCATCAAGGCTGCCTATAGGTGCACAGTGTAGAATTCCTTTTCCACCTTTTATAATTTAACCTCCACCCCATTACCACCTAAGGTACTAAACATAGTACAGGTTGAGTATCCCTAATCTGAACATCCAAAATCCAAAATGCTCCAAAATCCAAAACTTTTTCAGCACCAACATGATGCTCAAAGGAAATACGCATTGGAGCATTTTGGCTTTTGGATTTTTGAATTAGGGATGTTCAATGAATAAGCACAATACAAATATTCCAAAATCCAAAAAAGTCTGAAATCTAAAACACTTCTGGTCTCAAGTGTTTTAGATAGGGGATATTCATCCTATACTTTACTGTCTAAAATTATATATTAATTGTTCACTAGGCTTTGTTATAGTACGGAGTGTGAGAAATGACCACTTAAAGACCGAATTGAGCCAAATTATGAGTCTTTATTAGCTGGCCAGCGATCACCCCTGCCGTGTCAGAGTACAGATACAGAGAATGGTGGTTAGCCGAAAAAGTAAGGAGGTCTTATACTATTCTAAGATGGGCTACGTGACATGAGGCACAGGGAAGTGGGACAAATTACATCATACATTCCATAACCGTGGGGTCCCGGACTTGCCTTGGACCACCTACTCCGGTTATGAGCGACTGATCATAATCTTTAAGCAAGCAGGTTTACAGAAGCAGATAGCATTAGTTAGGTTAAGGACCATTCTTTCTCCAGTTAAGCAAGCACAGTAAAACTTCAACCATAG
>CAUYSK010094139.1:0-20881 GCA_963575035.1 Avahi laniger | reverse complement strand
CCCTTTGAGCTCAGGAGTTCAAGACCAGCCTGAGCAAGAACGAGACTCCGTCCCTACTAAAAATAGAAAGAAATTAGCTGGACAACTAAAAATATATATATAAAAAATTAGCCGGGCATGGTGGCACATGCCTGTAGTCCCAGCTACTCAGGAGGCTGAGGCAGTAGGATTGCTTGAGCCCAGGAGTTTGAGATTGCTGTGAGCTAGGCTGACACCACGGCACTCTAGCCCAGGCAACAGAGTAAGACTGTCTCAAAAAAAAAAAAAAAAAAGTGAAGGAGAAACTAAGACATTCTCAGATAAATAGAAAGTTGAGAGAGTTTGTGATGACTAGACCTGCTCTGTAAGAAATATTAAAAAGAGTCCTGCAGGTTGAAATGAAAGGACACTAGATGATAACATGAAGCCATAGGAAGAAATAAAGATCTCTGTAAAGGTAAATACAGGGGAAATTTGAAAACTGATATTATTATAACAGTGATCTATAACTCCACTTTTTGTTTTCTACATGATTTAAGATACTGAAAGCAATTACTAGCCTAAAAGCTAATATGGTTGACCATTGAACAACACAGGTTTGAACTGCATGGATCCACTTATGTGTGTGTTCTTTTTAATAAATATATTGGAAATTTTTTTGGAGACTTACAACTATTTGAAAAAACTCACAAACCACATAGCCTAGAAACATCAAAATACTTTAAGAAAAGTTAGGTATGTTATGAATGCATAAAATACATGTGGATGCTAGTCTATTTTACCATTTACTACCATAAAATATACAAAGATCACAAAAAAAAATTTATCAAATCTTACGCAAACACAAACTTTACAAGTCACCATTCATAGTCAAGAAAAATGTAAAACATAAAGATGCAGTCTTAAATCATGACTGCATAAAATTAACTAGAATACATACTGTACTACTGTAATGATTTCACAGACACTTCCTACACTTCTGTCATGGGGAGCTCAAGTATTTGCTTAAAATGCCATGTGATGCTAATCATCTCCATATGGACAGTTTGTCTCTCCAATAAATTATTTATAGCAGTAAAAAGTGATCTCTTGTCTCTCTCATGTATTTTTCATGTTTAGTGAAATACCGTAAACCTTGAACACCACCATGGGACCCATATGAAATGCCACTAGTGATGCTGGAAGTGCTCTTAAGAGGCAAAGTCATGACATTACAAGAAAAAGTTGAAATGCTTAATATGTATCACAGATTGAGGTCTGAAGCTGTGAGTGTCCACCATTTTAAGATACATGAATCTAACATAAGGACCATCATAAAAAAAGGAAAGGAAATTCATGAAGCTATAGCTGCAACTACATCAGCACACACAAAAACCTTGTGCATTTTGTGAAATACTTTTTTATCTCATATTGAAAATGCAACTTTTACATGGGTGTGGGATTGCTTAAGAAAGGCATGCCTATAGAAACTAATATGATTTGGGAAAAAGTGAAGTCATATGACAACTTAATGCAAAAGGAAGGTGAAGGATCTAAAGCTGGAGAATTTAATGTCAGCAAAGGATGGTTTGATAATTTTAGAAAGATGTTTGGCTTAAAAAAACATTAAGAAAACACAGAAGCAGCAGATGAGTTCTCAGACACAATTAATAAAATCATTGAGGAGAAAGAATATCTGTCTGAACAGGTTTTTAATGCAAACAAAAGTGCCCTATTCTAGAAAAAAATGTTAAAGGACATTTATTAGTAAGGAAGGGAGTGAGCACTAGAATTTAAGACGGGAAGGGATAGACTAATTCTACCGCTTTGTACAAATGCAGTTGGGTTTATGATCCGGACTTCCCTTACCTATAAAGCTGCTGACCCCTGAGTCTTGAAGGGAAAATATAAATAGCAGCTGCCAGTCTTTTGGTTGTAAAACATGAAGGCCTGGACAATGACAGCCCTATTTCTGGATTGGTTCCATCTATGCTTTGTCCCTGAAGTCAGAAAGTACCGTGCCAGTAAGGGACTGTCTTTTAAAGTTGTTTTGGGCCGGGCGTGGTGGCTCACGCCTGTAATCCTAGCACTCTGGGGGGCCGAGGTGGTGGATCGTTTGAGCTTAGGAGTTCAAGACCAGCCTGAGCAAGAGTGAGACTCTATCTCTACCAAAAATAGAAAGAAATTAATTGGACAGCTAAAAATATATATAAAAAATTAGCCGGGCATGGTGGCTCATGTCTGTAGTCCCAGCTACTCGGGAGGCTGAGGCAGGAGGATCGCTTGAGCCCAGGAGTTTGAGGTTGCTGTGAGCGAGGCTGACACCACGGCATTCTAGCCAGGGCAACAGAGTGAGACTCTGTCTCAAAATAAAATAAAATAAATAAATAAATAAAGTTGTTTTGATGTTGGACAATGCCTCTGGCCATCCAAAACCCCATGAGTTCAACACCAAAGGTATCTAAGTAATCTACTTGCCCCCCCCACCACAACTCTAATTCAGCTTCTAGATCAGGGGTCATAAGGACCTTTAAGACTCATTATACCCAGTATTCTATGGAAAGGATTGTCAATGCTATGGAACAGAATCCTGATAGAACATCAATAAAGTCTGGAAGGATTACACCATTAAAGATGCCATCATTGTTACAGAAAAAAAAGCTATGAAAGCCATCAAGCTCCAAACAAATTTCTGCTGGAGAAAACTGTGCCCAAATGTTGTGTATGACTTCACAGGATTTATGACAAAACCAATCAAGGAAATCAAGAAAGAGATTGTGGATATGACAAAAAAAGGTGGTGGGGTGAACGGTGTCAAGATATGGATCTTGGAGAAATTCAAGAGCTGTTAGACACCACACCAGAGGAATGAACAGAAGACGACTTGGAGGTAAATGCTTCTAAACCGGTGCCAGATGATGAAGATGACACAGAAGCAGGAGTGCTAGAAAACAAATTGATATTAGACAATCGGGCAGAAGGGTTTTGATTATTTAAGGCTGCTTTTGACTTCTGCATGACATGGGCCCTTCTGTGATATGAGTACTGAAACTTAAACAAATGGTGGAAGAAGGATTAGTACCATATGGGAACATATTTAGAGAAATGAAAAACCAAAAAGTCATACAGAAATTAGTGTATTTCTGTAAAGTTACACTGAGTATGCCTGCCTCCCTTTCCCCTCCTCCACCTCTGCACCCCTGAGACAGCAAGACCAACCCCTCCTCTTCCTCAGCCTATTCAGCATAAAGATGACAAGGATGAAGACCTGATCCACTTCCACTTAATGAATAGGAAATACATTTTCTCTTCAGTAAGATTTTGTTAATAACATTTTCTTTCTTCTAGATTACTTTATTGTAAGAATGCAGTATATAATACATATAACATAAAAAATACATGTAATCAGCTGTTATCTATAAGGCTTCTGGTCAACAGTAGTCTATTAGTAGTCAAGTTTTTGGAAAGTCAAAAGGTACACATGGATTTTTGACTGTTAAGGGAGGTGGCACCTCTAACCTCCACATTGTTCAAGGATCAACTGTATTATTGTAATGTAGTTTATAATACTACATCTTTGTTTTCTACATAAATTAACTTTGTAATTCTAAATCTTGTTTTCTATATAAGAGATGAATGCATTTAAGAAAATTATTAGTTTGTGTTTTTGGACACATGATGTACAAAGATATAATTATGTGACGTCAATAACTGATAGAGGTGGGGACAGAACTGTGAATGAGCAGGGCTTTTGTATGTTATTAAAGCTAGTAAGGCTAGCATAAGTTCAAATTACAGCATTGTAACTTTAGGATGTTAAACGTAATACCTATGGTAACCATAAAGAAAATAGTTATAGAATTTACACAAAAAATAAAGGAATTGAAATATTTCACTATACAAAGTCAACTAAATACAAAAAATACAATAATGCAGAAAATGACACAAAAATGATAAGGCTATAGAAAATAAACAGCAAAATGACTGAAGTCCCTCCTTATTAGTAATTACTTTAAATGTAAGCAGATTAAATACTTCAGTCAAAAGACAGGTTGGCAGAAGAGATTTTTAAAAAGTGATCCAAGGCAGGGCACGGTGGCTCAAGCCTATAATCCTAGCACTCTGGGAGGCTGAGGCAGGCGGATCATTTGAGCTCAGGAGTTCGAAACCAGCCTGAGCAAGAGCGAGAGCCTGTCTCTACTAAAAAAACAGAAAGAAATTAGCTGGACAACTAAAAATATATATATATAAAAGAAATTAGCCAGGCATGGTGGCGCATGCCTGTAGTCCCAGCTACTGGGGAGGCTGAGGCAGAAGGATCGCTTGAGCCCAGGAGTTTGAGGTTGCTGTGAGCTAGGCTGACGCCATGGCACTCACTCTAGCCCAGGCAACAAAGCGAGACTTTATCTCAAAAAAAAAAAAAAAACAAAAAACAAAAAAACAAAATAGCGATCCAACTACATGCTGTCCACAAGAAACACACATTTTAGATCCAAAGACATAAATAAGTCGAGAGTGAAAAGATATTTCATACACATAGTAATCAAAAAGAAATGGATGGTAATACTAATAGACTTTACATAAAAAGGTAGACTTTAAATAAAAAGGTTACAAGGAACAAAGAAGGGTCTTATGCATTAATAAAAGATTCAGTACAGCAAGAAGATATAATGTCCAATAACAGATAAGGTATAAGATAGCAGACAAATATAAATAAAAGGATACTATGAACAATTGTATATGAACAAATTGGATAACCTAGATGAAATGGACAAATTCGTAGAAACACAAAACTTACCAGGACTGAATCACAAAAAAACAGAAAATCTGAATAAATCTATAACTAGTAAGAAGATTGAATCATAATTGAGAGTCTCCCAATAAAGAAAAGCCCTGAACATGATGGCTTCACAGATAAATTCTACCAGACACTTAAAGAAGAATTAACACCAATTCTCAAACTTTTCCAAAAACCTGAAGAGGAGGGAACACTCATTCTACGAAGCCAGTATTACCCTGATGCCTGCAGGACAGTTTTCTGGGTGGCATTGGACTGATCCAGTCCTCCCACCCTTCTTACTTCTAGTTCTAAAGAACAACTGTAGACTATGCTGGGAATATAATATCCTGAGATAGAGAGGGACAGGCCAGAACAGCACAGGCCCTGTTCCAGCCCAGCCCCTTCCCAGAGACAAGATGTTCTTCAACACTTTAGCCCAGCATGTCACTTCACTCCAGTGTATCAAACGAGGGTCCCTCAGCTGCAGTGAAAGTGGAGCACAAGATGAGACTCCATCGACCCCAGAAAGCTTTCCTGAGGTTTGAGGGACTAGTTCATAATGAGCTTCCGTTGTTTCTTGCTGCCTATCTGTAAGTAATAAACCCACTTCATGTAACCTGTTGTGTGCTCTGTCTCACCAGACTCAGACAAATCGGTAGCCAGTGCACAGTGAACCCACTTCATGATATCAAAGCCAGACAAAGATACCACAAGAAAAGAAAACTGCAGACCAATATCCCTTATAAAGCTTGATGCAAAAATTCAACAAAACACTAGCAGAATTCAGAAGCAGAAGCATACTAAAAGGATTATATACCATGACCATGTAGGATTTATTCCTGTAATGCAAAGATGCTTCAACATACAAAGAAAAGCAATGTGATGTACCACATTAACAGAATGAAGGGAAAAAACCCACAAGGTCACATCAACGGCTGGAGAAAAAGCATGTTACAAAATTCAACACTCTTTTGTGATAAAAACACCTAGTAAACTAAGAATATAAGGAAACTACACAATAAAAGTCATATATGAAAAACCCACGGCAAACATAATATTTAATGGTGAAAGACTAAAAGCTTTTTGTTTAGGAACAGGAAAAATGCAAAGATGCTTGCCTTCCCCACTTCTGTTCAACATAGTACTGGAAGTGCTAGCCAGAGCAATCAGGCCAGAGCAAGAAATTAAGTGTATCCAAATTGGAAAGGAAGAAAAAAATTATCTCTGCTGACAGATTATATAATATGCAGAAAACCCTAAAGATTTCACAAAAAAAAGTTAGAATAATCCAATTCAAAGTAGGATACTAAGGCAACACATAAAAAGAGCTGCATTTCTACACACTAACAAAAGACCATTTGAAAAGGAAATTAATAAAATAACTCCATTTCTAATAGCATCAGAAAGAATAAAATACTCAGGAAGTAACCAAGAAGGTAAAAGACATAGCCAATGAAATCTATAAAACATTGCTGAAATAAATTAAATAACACTCAAATAAATGATAAATGGAAAGACAGCCCATGTTAATGAATTAGAAGACTTAATATTATTAAGATGACAATGGGGAAAAGACAGTCTTTTCAACAAATGGTGCTGGGAAGCTGGATATCCGCATGTAAAAGAATGAAGCTGGACCCTTATCTAACACCATATACTAAAAATTAACTCAAAATTGATTGAAGACCTAAACATAACAGTTAAAACTATAAAACTCTTAGGGAGAAAAAATAAAACAGGGGAAAGGCTTCATGACATTGAATTTGGCAACAATTTCTTGGATATGACACCAAAGGCACAAGGAACAAAAGAAAAAGATAGATAAACTGGATTTCATGAAAAGTAAAAGTTCCTGTGCATCATAGACACTATTAACAGCGTGAAAAGGCCACCTATGGAAAGAAAATATTTACAAATCATGTATCTGATAAGAGATTAATATCCAGAATATATAGAGAGCTCATAAAACTCAACAAATCCAATTAAAAAATGCATAAAAGACTTGAATAGACATTTCTCAAAAGAAGGTATACAAATGACCAGCAAGTACACCAACACCACTAATCATGAGTGAAATGAAAATCACAACCACAACGAGATATCACCTCACACCCATTAGTATGGCTATTATCAAAAAACAGAAAATAAATGTTGGTGAAGATGTGGAGAAATAATAACCCTTGTGCACTGTTGGTGGAAATGTAAAATGGTACAATTGTTATGAAAAACAATATGGCAGTTCCTCAAGAAATTAAACGTAGAATTATCATATGATCTAGCAATTCCAGTCTTGGCATATACCCAAAAAGATTGAAAGCAGGGACTCAAACAGATATTTGTATACCCACATTCACAGCAGCATTATTCGCAATAGCCAAAAGGTGGAAGCAACCCAAGCATCCATTGATGGATGAATGGATAAACAAAATATGTTTATCCATTATATGTACCATTGTTTATACATGCAATGGAATTTAGCCATAAAAGGGAAGGAAATTCTGCCATATGCTACAACATGGATGAAACTTGAGGACATTATGCTAAGTGAAATAAGCCAGTCACAAAAGGACAAATAACACATGATTCCACTCATATGAGGTACCTACAAGAGTCAAAATCATAGAGACAGAAGGTAGAATGGTGGTTGCCAGGTACTGGGGGGAGGGAGAGTAGGTAATTAATGAGTACAGAGTTTCAGTTTTACAAGATGAAAAGAGTTCTAGACATGGATGGTGCTGATGTTTGCACAATAGCATGAATGTACTTAATAACACTAAACTGTATAGTTGGAAGTGGTTTAATGTGGTAAATTTTATGTGTATTTTACCACAATTTTAAAAAATGAAAAAACGTCTATCCTGGCCACAGACCTATGGGAATTCATGGAGTTATGGGAGGAATAAAACATGCGTACAGTGAACCAGAGGGTGAAGGAGAACACTGTGAGTCTAATAATCACTAGCATTTGAGCTTTCTCCAGGCCAGGCATCAGAAACAGCTATAAACACTTTATTTAAACCTCATAACAGTCTACAGCCATACCACCCTGAATACACCCCATCCCAGAAGCTAAGCAGGGTCGGACCTAGTGAGTACTTGAATGGGGGTCAGGGGGAACCTCACAACAGCTTGTAGGAGGTGGGTAGTATTATTCACCTCCATTTTACAGATGAAGATATGAGGCACGGGTCTCGCAGCTCGTAAGGAATGAAGCTAGAATGCAAAATCCAGTAAGTGTGGATCCAGGTCCAAGCTCTTAACCACTAAGCATGTAACAATATGCTGTCCAGTGTCTCTGTCCTATGAGATCCCAAGGCTTTCGGGAGATCGAAGGAAGGAGAAAGATCTTCCAGTTGGGGTAAGATGGAGAAGGTGAGAAATTCTTATTTTTGAAAAATAAGAATTTGAACACATGGATATGGAGGGAACAATATGAGAGCACCAATATACAAGTGGCACCCAAGAGATGGCTCTGACCACTACCAGATTAGATGAGGTTAAACATGCCCCAAGCCTCACACTTCACCAGGCCCTGAATGTCACAATGGTCCAAAACAATACATTTATTAAAGAACATTGGGCATCTTTGTCTCTCAGTATCTGATGCTCAGTGCTGGCTTCATGCAACCTGTAATCTTAAGCATCTGCTCCGTGACTGACACTGCTCAGGCCCCAGTGGAACCTTTTTCCTTATCTCTTGTGCGCATACTTGAAACAAAAGTCTACCGCATCCAAGTACAGTGAAGGTTTGTGGATTGTGTCACCACTGATATCAGGGATGAACACGACTTGGAACGGTGGAGAAATCTGAGCTGTGTACGTAAGAGAAAAGACAAATCAATCATATAAAGGAGAACTGGAAAAAAACACCTTTCAACTTTAGGCGTTCACTTAAAAAATTGTCAGGGCAACCGTTTGAAAATGGCACCAACTTTTAGCTGAAAATTTAGGAGCATTTTTTTCTGGCACGTATAGCACATATGTGGTTTGAATCTGTTACTAGGAGACATGGTTACAACTGTGCCTTAAACGATGTCGATTTTTGGAACAAAAAAGATTAAATACAATATTTTATGTATCTGCTCAAAGACCATTTGATAAAACATACCAGATTTTACATTAAAACCACTTTCAGAAGCTCAATGGACTGCTGACAAAATGCTGCTAAAGTAATTAGATTTAATTTGGACAAAGTAAAAGACTCACTAAAAGAGTTAAAATAACAGAAGATCCTCAAAGAATGAATTGTGATCTTGAGATAAAATAAAATTAATTGGAATTAGCACTAACCATAGTTATTTAGTGTAAAAATATTTCTTACTATCATTAATATTAAATCACAGGCATCTAGGTTTGTCTAGTTTACTTTAAAATGATTAAAAAGTATTTTTACAAATTTTAGAGAAACTGATTTTCCTAAACGGAAATGCATGTGAAATATAACACAAAAATGGCATTCTAGTGAAATATATGGAAATTAAAAAAAAACGAAAATGTTGTGCATGACGACGAAGGAGAAGATTCACATACAAGTTTTGGCAAATTAACTTGTTTATAAGCTACTTTTTTGCTGTTACAGGTCAAGGTATAGTCTGGAGTGAAGGTGGTCAGAACAAGTTGAGGCATATACTGCTTTTAGGGAGGTTTTCTTATAACATTACAGAATGGAAAAATTTGAAAGAACAATTTAAGAAATATTGTATGATCTAGATATTGCTTTAAGAGACAGGGAAAACCGTAACGAAACGACACATAACGATAACAATTTTTTTCTCATCAGTGTTATAACAAAACAACATTGAACAAATGACAATATTTAAGGACCTGCTGCACGTCATCTGGCTTAAAGTTGCAGTTTCCAAGAACCCATTAATGACATTATGTGAAGATTTACTGTACATGTGGCCTCCTTACAGTAGTCAAATGTGATATGTAAAACGTGTGGTTCCTTTCTGAATCTAAATATTGCTTTAAAAATCTTATTGACAATTCCAGGTGCTACTCCTTATCAGAACAGTTTCTCCAAATTGAAATAAACTCTTAGAAGCTACTATGACTTAAGAAAGCATTTCTGACTTGGCATTACTGACAAACTGACAATAGAATACAAACTATACAAAAATCTTGATTATAAGAAAAAAAGGTCGTTCAAGTGATGGCAAGAAAAATAAAACTTAAAGAATAAATGCATAGAATATGAATTACCTATGTCTTTAATTTATTCATCCAAACATCATTGGCCCAACACCGAGAAATATGCAATGATAATTCAATTCAGTTGTCTTTTATATTTTCGCCAACTTTCAGTCACATAAAAACCATGATTCTATGTATATCTTATGTTGTGTTATAATGGTATATTTTGTCAAGTCAGGAAGACAGAGCATATTTTATAACAGTTTATAGGTGTGATACAGAATTTTTAATTATTTAGAGACATATAGGATGTGGTACTTTTGCTCCCGACCCTGCAACTTTGGGAGGCGGCTGGCTCTGAACCTGCATTCAGCTCCCCCAAAGAGCCCAGGGTGCGAAAGGGATAAAGGCTTGCCTCTGCGCACGGAGGAGAGCAGCCAGCCCCCACTTCCCCATATGGTTTGATTTACTCTGATTTTCTGCGCCTGGGCTCCCTTCTGCTTGAGCCCCTGCCGAGCCCAGAGCTTCCGGCACCCCAGAGAAAGGGCAGGGTTTCCCTGGGAAAATATGCTGTGAGATGCTATCAGAGCGAAAGATATGTGGCCCTTAACCTCCATCTTTATTAGTCAGAATAAAACCCAGGGATTTCTGCCTTGTGGAGTTTCAGACTCACAGGGAAAGGGGAAATCAAAGAAGCCCTGGTTGGGGCTTTTCTAAAATGCTTCCTGTCAAATAGCCAAGCCCAGGAGTGAGCTGCAAACAGGGAACTGGGATGTTTGAAGGCTGCAGTGGGGATGAGAAGACTCCAGGCCGGGCAGCCTGGCTTCGGCCCAGCTACTGATACCATATTTTCATGTCATTTACTTCCCCTGTCCCTGTTTGCACACGAGGACCCAGACTCAGAACTCAAAAGAGGTTAAGCACGCACACTGCTGGCGCCCCTCTGCCCCCGGATGCTCACACCTGTTCTGCCGGCCAGAAATGCCACCCTCCACCCCACCTCTCAGCCCTCGGTCATCCCTCAAGTCTCACTTACCGTGCCCCTTCCTCCTGGAAGCCCGGGTCCCGGTTGCTCCGTGAAATATTCTCCAAGCATCTGTCCTTGACCTTCTTGCCCTTTACGAAAAGTATAATTCAATGTTAATCGTGTGACCATTTAATAAATAGAGTTCGAGAGTGCAGGGACTGCCTCTTTCTTACTCACCATCACAGTGCCTGTGCCGGTCACAGCGGGTCACACCATAAATGTTTCGTCTATGCCTGCTGAACGAATCCATCTCCCCCAGCCTCGTCCTCGCCCCTTCAAGAAAAAGCTTGCCAAGTAATTGGTGTCAACGATTTAACCTGCTTAAAACAGCAGCTGGCATTAAAGAGAAGAGACTAAAGCGCTAATTGGTACCAGCTGTAAGCGATACAGCCACACAACGTAGGGCTGGAGAAAACAGGACTGTGGAGGTCGGGGCAGGGGGGACAGGGACAGACACGAGAGGGGAGCAGAGTCAGGGCTGAGCGTGAGGTTTGGTGGTGTTAATGCTCTTCCTCTTGGGACCCTTCTCAGCCAAGAATGCAGGCAGAAGAGAGTAACTGGTTAAGAGCAGGGTTGTTGAAAACGCAGCTCTGCCAAGAATTAGCAAGTTCTTAATCTCTCTGAGCATCAGTTTCCTTATCTGTAAAATAAGAATACAACAGTGATGATATCTGCTTTCTGGGTTATCGCAAGGAATAAAGGATAGTATGCATGAATCAGCTTGGTACGGTGCCCGGCACACGGTCAGTGACCAAGAACTGGGACTGACACAGAGAAGAGGGTTCAGCCAGCTGAAGTCACTCAGTTTGTTTCTCTGCAGCCTTGGGCCGTCTCCTTCTCTCCAACCTAGGTTTCCACTCAGGATTCCCCAGGGAAGGTCAAAGTGTTTCTTGGAAGATCTCATCCCTACCCCCCATTCACTCCAAAGCTATTTCCAACAGATTCAGGAGCCAAAAAGCCTAGAAGAGGAAGAAACTACTTGGAACAGATTATGGCAGACAGAACCCAGGAAGCCAGGAGGTCAGACAGGGTCGTTCCTGAGACCAGAGGGGAGAAGGCCTATTTCCCAGGCCCGGTCCCACTTTGGCAGGTTCTTTAGCTCTCGAGAAGAACCCAGAGTTCATTCTCAGGACCTGGAGTCTGAGGCAAGGGGTCCCTGGACTGGTCTATGCATATACCCCTGGCACCCTAAGAGGGAAGGAGAGCCCATACAGGAGGGCTTCACTGCCTGGGGTGGGTTGGTTAGGAAAATTGAACTCTCCTGTGACTTAATGCAGTGGTCCCCAGCCTTTTTGGCCAGAGACCAATTTCATGGAAGATAATTTTTCCATGAACAGGGGGACAAGGGAATGGTTTCAGGATGATTCAAGCACATTACATTTATTGTGCAGTCAAACCTCTCTGCTAATGATAGTCTGTATTCGCAGCCGCTCCCCAGCGCTAGCATCACTGCCTCAGCCCCACCGCAGATCATCAGGCATTAGATTCTCATAAGGAGTGTGAGTGTGCAACCTAGATCCCTCACGAGTATAGTTTACAGTAGGGTCCCCACTCCTATGAGAATCTAATGCCTCAGCTGATCAGACAGGAGGCGGAGCTTATGCGGTGATGCAAGCAATGGGGAGTGGCTGTAAATACAGATGGAGCTCTGCTGGCACTCTGGTCACCTCCTGCTGTGCAGCCCAGTTCCTAATGGACCACAGAGCGATACCAGTCTGTAGCCCAGGGGTTGGGGACTGCAGAGTTAAGGTGTCTCTAAAACCTCAGCCCTGGCCCAGCTTCCCCATAATTCCTCCTCCCCAAAGAGAAGGATGTACGGGCAGAGAGAGCCGAGCCCTGGGAGGCCTGAAACCTGCATCTAGTCCTGGCTCTTCTTCCTTAGGCCTCATTTTCTCCCTCCTTAAAATGAGCACAGTACCCCAGATGATCTCTAAAGACTCTTCCTGCCCTGGCCGTCTGAGATCTCCCAAATTGGGACCATGGACTGACCCTCAGCCTGCCTAGGAGGAGACAGCAAGGCAAGGGAAAAGCACTAACCTTGCCGGGGGTCGGGGCGGGGGTCCAGAAACAAGCTTCACTCTGAAATAGCAGGCACGTATACATGTTTTGCTTTTCTTCAGAGACAGTGGTTCATAGATAGCCTCAGTTTCTCAAACAGGTTAATGACTTCTGCTCAAAACTAGCAACGTTTAGAGCATATATTTGCAGTGTTTGGGAAGATTTGGGGACACAAGCACTCTCCTACTTGGAACAGAGGATGCAGCCCTGTTTCCTATTGCTGCCATAACAAATGACAAATTTAGTGGCTTAAAGCAACACGAACTTATCCTACAATTATGGACATCAAAAGACAGCAGTCTTCTAACAGTCACCTGGCTGAAATCAAGGTGTTGGCAAAGCTGGTTCTTTCTAGAGGCATCGGGAAACAATTCATTCCTTGCTGCTGCTTGCTTAGGAGCAAGAGGCTGCTGGCTTGTGGCCACATCACCTCAATCTCTGCTTCCAACCCCACACAGCCTGCTCCTCTGTCTCCGGTCCTCCTGCCTGCCTCCTATGAACCCCTGTGGCTACACTGGGCCCCCTGGAAAACCCAGGCTACTGTCCCTGTCTCAGGATTCTTAATCACATCCACAAAGTCCCTTTTCTGATGTAAGGTGACATATTCGTAGGTTCCGGGGATTAAGATACAGGAGGAGGGGTGTGTGCTGACATGCAGCCCACTGCAAGTCCTTTGGAGAGGAATCAACATTTTAAATAGTCACATCCTTTAACCTAACAATTCCGCTTCCAGAATTTATCCTACAGGTGTAACCGTAGACACGTATAAAGAGGTATGTTCAGGGACGTCCACCACAGCAGAGTTTATAATACTTAAACCTAAAAACAACCTGTCCTTCTGACAATCAGTAGAAATGTAATTAAATAAATGAGGAATATTCATACATTAGAATTTTCTAAAAAGATGCAGTATTCCAAAAATGAAGTATATTCATATGTCTAATATGAAAAAATCTCCAAATTACATTGCAAAGTGGAAAGCAACTTGAAACACAATCCGTATAATGTGATTCCATTTTTAAAAAGAATATACACTTTTGTGGGTATATGTCTGTAATTTCTGGATGAATACCAAAGAATCTGTTAATGGTTAATAGAGTACCTCTTGGGTGTAGGGTAGACTGAGTACTTTTTTTAATCGTTATTTTATGCCCTTCTGAACTGCAATTTATTTATTTCTTTAACCAAGCATGTGTATGATTTGTAATTTTAAAAACATATGATCTGATATCCATCCTTTTCAGCAAGAGAATGGTGAGGAAGATGGGGTCACAGCTCTTCCTGTAACTTCAGCCCTCCATGTCCCCTCCCCCTCCTCCCTCCAACTCCCTCCTGCCCAAAGAGGAAGGTTAGTATACAATTGTAGATCTCTGGTGGTAGACAGGCTTGGGTTTACATCCCAGGGCTACCACTGACCGGTTTTGTGGTCTTGGGCAAGACTCCTAACCCCAGTAAACCTCATTGTGAAGTGATGATAACACTACCTACCTCGCAGAGTCTGTGTGAGGATTAACATTATGTATATTGAGTCCTAGCACAGCGCTCAGCACTCACGGACTTGTAGTTATTAACAACGCATGGTATCTACTTAGAGAAGGTGGTGGGACCCAGACAGTCTGTACTTTAGTTCAACAAACGTGTCTGGAGTGTCTTGGGCCCTTGTGTTATTAGCATTGAGGGTACCAGGATTAATAAGGCAAGGCTGGGCTTCCCAGGAGCCCCTGTGTGGTGGGAGACATAGTCACATAAATACATACCATACAAAGCGATGAGTATAAAAACCCTGGTGTGTACGGGATGGCAATAATATTGAGAACAATAATGTGTCTTGGTTACAAGCCGGTGTTGTGAAGCCCTCAAAAAAGTCTTATCAAAATTTCTTTGTGTCATTCTGAGGGCTAGAAATGTTCTATATCTTATCTGGATGGTAGTTATGAGGGTGTCTACATATATAAAAATCCACAGATCTTGGCCCTTAACATGTGTTTACTTCTCTGTGAAGTTCTGCCTCGAAAAAATGTACATTAAAAAATATACAATTTTTTCCCCTTGGTCAAAAGCCCAGGGTTATTAACCTTGAAATTCAGTGCAAAGTTGTATGTGCATCTTTATGGGGCAAGTGTTAACCATTTTTGTCAGATTCTTAAAGGGATTTGGGGCCACTAAAAAGTTAAAAATTACCAGCTGAGGGCCTTCCCTAAAATGAGGAACACTTACTCCTGGTTCCGCTGGGTTGGACTACAGGTCAGACACCTCTATCAGACCAGGTTTTCTGGGTATGTGGGCCTCCAGATAAACAGGCACAAACATATTAACCAGCTGGTTGCAGAACAAACAACTACATTTTTCTTTGGGGAGTAAAATGCAGATAATTATCACCAGTTGGTCTTTAGTGCAATTTTAAAAAGGCGTGGCTCTTTATTGGCCCAGCGCCTTGGTCTGCTGCCAATCCCAAGGTGGGCAGCTGTGCCCCGCCCTAGTGGGCGGAGCTCCATCTCCCCCCCCAGCCCCTCCCTGCATCCCCTCGCCCATCAGGGCGCCCCGTCTCACACCGGCTGGGGAGGTCCCTGATGGCACAGGGGCAGCTTAGCCACCTTGCCTCACCTGACAAGCTGTGAAGAAACAACCCACGCTCTGGATTCCTCTGGGGTCCCTCACCCAGGCCTGGCTCACGAACCAGAATTTCCAGTGTGACTGTGTTGGCAGACAGCTAAAGAACAGCAAAGAGGTTGGGCCTCTCCCTGCTATGGATCTGCCCACAGGGGAAGGGCAAGACACCCAGTCTCCAGTCTCTGTCCTTGGAAGGGGCAGGTAGAAGGATGCATCTCAGAGAATAGAGGCCAGAAATTAGAGTAGAAGCCCCAGCGAAGGGAATCCTGAAACTGAAACCCTAACCCCATCTATTGAGTTTATATGGACGTATACCAGCCCCTGTGCTATATAAACGTTTTGAATAAAAGAACGGGCTTTGAAGCCTGGCTTGGTCACTTTGCAGCTGTGTGGTCTCAGACAAGTTGCTTACCCTCTCTGTGTGTTAGTAACCCCGTGTAATATAGGCATAACATTAGTACCTGCCCCAAAGTCTTCGGCATGACTTTTAAACTGGGCCCTGCCTAGCCCTCTGATTTTTTTAAAAAATTGAGATATAATCCACCTACCATAAAATTTATCCTTTTAAAGTGTACAATTCAGTGGGTTTTAGTATATGCATAAAGTTGTTCAACAAGCACCACTATCTAATTCCAGAAAATTTGTATCACCCTAAAAAGAAACCCCATACTCATTAGCAGTCACAGGCCGTTCTCAACTCCCCTCAGACCCTGAAAGCCATGATCTACGTTTTTGTCTTCATTGATATTCCTATTCCGGACATTTCATATAAATGGAATATCATGTGGCCTTCAGTGTCTGGTTTCTTTCACTTAGCATAGTATTTTCAAGGCTCATGCACGTTGTAACATGTATTAGTACTTCATTGCTTCATGTGGCTGAATAAAATTTCATTGTATGAATGTACCACATTTTATTCATTCATCGGTAGACATTTGAGGTGTTTCCATTTTTTGGCTATTATGCAAGATGTTGCACAATAGTTGTTTCATTCTCTTGGGTATATAGTAGGAGGGGATGGTTTTACCTAGTATCATTCTTCCCTCCCCCTCACGAGGCCCTTCCTTCTGTTCCTCCAGCAAACCAGGCTTCCTCTCACCTCAGGGCCTTTGCACTAGCTGTTCCCTCTGTCTGGAAGGCTATTCCCTCGGATTTTTTTGTATGGTTTACTGCTTGTCAATCAGATCTCAGTTTAAATATCACGATCTTGGTGAGGCCTTCCCAGACCATTTTATCATTCATTCTCTTCCCCTTACCCTATTTTATTTTCTATTTATCTATCCATTACTATACTCTATTTTTTTATTTATTTGCTTATTTGCAGCATATGCACCCCTTCTAGAATTAAGCCCCATGAGAACAGGGACCTTGTCTGCTATGACATTAGCTATCCTTGGTTGCTAGAACAGTGCCTGACATGCAGTAAGCACTTACTAAAACATTGGTTATCATTACTTTGTGCCTCACGGCAAACTTCGGAAGCAAGTACCATTATCATTCCGTGTAACAAATGAAGAAACGGAGACTCAGAGGAGTTAAGTGACTCGGCCAAAAGCATGCAACTAGAAAGTGCCATCGCCTGGGTTTGAGGCCAGGACTGCTTGGCTCAAAAGCCGGCGCTCCTTGTATGATGCTATGCTGCTTATTCCAGCTCCTCCTCCTTCCGGACCTGTCTGTTCTTGCAAATTGACAATTCCAGTGAGGACTCCTCTGAGCTGAGACAAGAGACAGGGAGAAGAGGCAGAAATGTGGAAATTTTCCAACCTGGCAGCACCAAGAGGCCTGGTCCTTAGGCGGGGGTGTGAGGGGTAGAGCGCTCACCTCCTGGAAGCTTCGGCTGGAGAACAGGCCCCCCGCTGAGCTGCCTGCCAATCCCTGGGCTCCTTCTAGCAGGCCCTCCTGAGCCCGGGCCAGCAGTAGGCTCTCTCACCGTCAGTGCCACAGATACTCAGGTGGACCTCGTCTTATGCAAAACTCTCCCAGGCATGGTGATAATTAACTTCTTACTTGGTGCCTGGTGTTGTTCCAAACACTTTTCATATATTAACTCGCTGGATCCCCAAATTAGCCTCATCAGGTATGTACCATATTATCCCCATGTAACTGATGAGGAAATTGACACCCAGGGTGGTTAAGCAAACTGCTCAAGGGCACAGGGCTAGAGATGGTGGAGGCAAGACATAAACTCAGGTTGTCTGACTCAAGCTTTCCTCTTTAACCACTATTCTATGCTGTATCTCAGCAGTGAATTTGAGAATAAGACTTCGTTTACAAAGTCTTCACCACTGGCTGGCTATGTGACCTAAGCTCTAAGCCTAAGTCCTCTGGCACTTAATGACCTTATGTGCATAAGTGGAAAAGAATCAGCTTCCCTCCACCTGTGTTCCTTAGAAGACAATGTTAATATGTATTATGGGGGTGGAGGGAATTCCATTGTCAATGGGATTTGGAACACGATGGGTTACACTAAATTAGATAGGACCCTTTAGATCAGGACTTCTCAGTGCCTTTAATATGCTAAGGTACAATGGGTATATCCAAGATAGAGGTATAGCATTTCCCAAACTTTATTGAACACAGAACAATGTGGAGTGGTATTCCGTGGAACACAGATTGGGCAACACAGCTTGTTTGCAGGAAAAACTTCATTTTTCCTGCAATCAGATAGGATTCTCTTCCCTTTCACTACTTTCCCGGGCTGAGAAGAGAGGAACTGTAAACATTCATCAACTTCAGGCCTGTAGGGGACCATTGGTACATTTAGCATGGAAACAAAGAAAGGGAACTCATTTGTTGAGCACCTACTATTTGCTAGCTCTGTGATTATGACTTAGATTGCTTTTCATGATTCTCAAAACAGCCCTTTGAAGCAGGTTTTATTTTAAAGAAGGTGGTATGATGTTGCAGATGAAAATGTTGGCTTTGCAGTCAGATAAACATGGGTTCACATCTTAGCTCTGCCATTTGATAGCTATAGCTGTGTGAACTTCAGCAAGCCACCTACCTTCTCTGTGCCTTGTAAAATGGTTAATGCAATACCTACCTCCTAAGGTTATTTGTGAGGCTTTGCTGATATCACACATGGAAAAGACACAGAATCTGCACATAGCAAGTATTCAGTAAGAGGTAACTTTATTATTATCATTATCATCATCATTAGTCCTATTTTACAGATAAGTCAGCTGAGGTCCAGAAAGGGTAAGCAACTTGACTAAGGCCACACAGCTATTGTGTGTGTCCCAGGTGAGACCCATACACAACCCAAACCTGCTCTTCCTCCCCAGGGTCCCTGAAAAAGGCTGAACCAATTTTTTTTGAGCTTGCAAATAAAACCTCTCTCCCACACAGCACCTCATGTCACATGCCACTCGGGAGTGAGTGACAATTTCCCTTTGAACTCAGACCTACCACCGATGCAGGGGTGCTCAGACCCCCTTGGCAACAACATGCCCATGTCCCAAGGCCCTGACGAATGGGCCCGGAGAACTGGTCCTGAGCCTACCGGCATCCCTTCGTGAGCATCTCCGAACAGGGAAGTCTCCGGCCATTCTTCCGAACACAAAACCAGCTCTGTGGCCACTGCACGCGCTGCGTGCCCAGGAGGCCACACGCCCCCCACTGTCAACCTGGGATCTTCCGAATCCTAGTCTGGGTGGGGGATGCCTCAGTCGCTGCCATGGGGGTGGGGGTGGCAGGGAGACGGCATGGAGGCTGAGGGGCAAGGTCCCAGGCTCCAGGCCTGAGTCAACAAAAGAAGCCGCTCTTTACAGAGGTTTGTATGTTGTCTTTCTGTGTGACTTTCTGTGTGGAAAAAAGGTTTGCGGTCTGCCTCCATCCCACCAAAAAGAAAAAAAAGTTTTAAAAACCACTAATCCAGTCCTTCGTTTTCATTGCACATATTGGGGAAACTGAGACCCAGATGAGAAGGAACTGCCTCAGGTCTCCAGAGTGTTAGTGGCAGAATGGGACTAGCATTCACGTCTCCTGGCTCTTTTTATACCAGCCTCTCAAACATCAGAGTCTGAGTTTATGTTTTCAAAAACCAAAAGGGAAAACAATATTTGTTGTTTATTTTCAAGTTGACTTTAGAATCGGTCTTCCCTGTGGCCACACTCAGAGCTCACTGTGTTCCTACCCTCCCTGTTCCCACATACCGAACGCTGCAGGTCCAGATGGATGCAGGGGATGAGGGTCACTACAGTCCCCTCAATCCCCCACCACGAGGTTGCTGGCCCGAGGTTCCCAGTGACTCAGAGAAGCAAATGGTGGGGAACAAGGAAGACAGAACAGCAGGTGCTCTGAGAACCTGCTCAAATCCCAGATTAGCTATTTATTACCTACGTGATCTTCAACAAGTCCCTTGACCTCACAGAAGCTCACTGTCACCAGCTGTAAAATTAGGATAACTTCATGCACTATGAGGTTACTGTGAAGTTCATGTACCACGAAGTTATCCTAAAGTGGGATTGCTGCAAGAATCAGAGGCTGTGCACATAAAGAGCCTGCAACATAGACGTCATGCAAGTAATAGTTCTCAGCAGTATTATTATTTTAACTGGAGCTGGGTTTTGATAAGATCTGAAGTCCGTGCACATAATTTAAGTGCATTAGGCTCCCTGCACGCCCACGTCAAGCCCAAGCAATGCTGCCCTTCCACATATATGCGGCGGCGTGAGCTCTGCCCTCTGCAGTACTGTGACAGTCTCCCACCTGTGGGCAGAGGTCCCAATGGGAGAATACCAAAGACAGAGTGGGATAAGCATGAGAAGAATGATAAGAAACTGGCTCTAGCCTTAGCCTGCTGGGTTTCATCATGGATCCACTATTTAATTGCAGACAAGTTACTTAACCTCCCTGGGCCTCAGTTTTTTGTCTCTACAATGGGAATAATAACAGTACATAATTCACAGGCTTGTTGTGAAGACTAAATGGGATAATATGTATGAAAATCTTAGTGTATTGGCTTATCTTTAAAAAGTGGCTGGCCAGGCACGATGGCTCACGCCTGTAATCCTAGCACTCTGGGAGGCCAAGTTGGGCAGATTGTTTGAGCTCAGGAGTTCAAGACCAGCCTGAGGAAGAGCGAGGCCCCTGTATCCACTAAAAAAAAAAAAAATAGAAAGAAATTAGCTGGACAACTAAAAATATACATAGAAAAAATTAGCCAGGCATGGTGGCACATGCCTGTAGTCCCAGCTACTTGGGAGGCTGAGGCAGGAGGATCGCTTGAGCCCAGGAGTTTGAGGTTGCTGTGAGCTAGGCTGACATCACGGCACTCACTCTAGCCAGGGCAACAGAGTGAGACTCTGTCT
>CAUYSK010094138.1:0-64845 GCA_963575035.1 Avahi laniger | reverse complement strand
ACCAGCCTGAGAAAGAGCGAGACCCCGTCTCTACTAAAAATTAGAAAGAAATTAATCGGACAACTAAAAATATATAGAAAAAAATTAGCCGGGCATGGTGGCCCATGCCTGTAGTCCCAGCTACTCGGGAGGCTGAGGCAGGAGGATCGCTTGAGCCCAGGAGTGTGAGGTTGTTGTGAGCTAGGCTGACGCCACGGCACTCACTCTAGCCAGGACAACACAGTGAGATTCTGTCTCAAAAAAAAAAAAAAGTCCAAAGATAACCAGTAGAGGAACATGAAACATAACAATATAACAACTCAAAATGGATGACGGAGCAAGGAGGGGAGTTAGGAGGAAGCTACATACACTGATTTCTCTTAGAGCAGATGGTTAATAGACCCTGTCTAAAATTAGTAATGCATGAAACAAATGTTTTGATATATAATGCACTTATAAAGGTAACCACTAGGAGATCCAAAAATGTGATTGTAATATGTCGAAATTATCAGCAGAGAAACAAAGAAAACAGATCATAAAGTTCTATGACTTAAGTACGGAACAGGAGGGAAAGAGAAACACTTTTCCTTTTGTGTTTTATTCCCTTCGTTCTGAAGGATTTGATTTTTTCATTTTATTTTTTATACCATGGGCCTGTTTTATTTTTATAATTACAAAAAACATGAGTAGAGAATGTTTTCTTCCAATACTCAAATGTGAGATTTGCTTTAATGGTTGTAGTGGCTTTCAAGTGCAAAACTTCTGGCCTGTTTTCTTTGCCAGATTTCAGAAGATGAACCACTAGATTCATTTATAAGAATTGTTCATAGAGGTCTAATATCTGCCATAGTCGTTGTGACCTCATCTTTATTGAAAAGGAAAGTTCTTTTGAAACTACGGTAGTGGACAGGGATAAACTGTCTCCTATTTAATTAAATTTTCAAAATTTGTGTGATTAAAACTACCCTGATACAAACTATATGTGGAAACAGGTTGGACATTTCAAATTAACTTTGTAATAAGTTAAAAACAGATCAAGAGACAGGAAATGAAAACCAGAGGTGAACAAGGAAAATCTCAAAGTAGAAAAACGTTCATGGAAATTTGTTTTAGAATGAATGTTATTAAATCTATTGATGAAACCCTTGAGAAAGGGTACGTCATGACAGAGCAAGATGTGCGCAAAGTAGAAGGCAGCAAGAACTGAGAAAAAACATTTGGAGAAAATGTGTTTGCCTATATGTAACGTGTCTCTTTCTGGAGAGCATCGTATAAAGGAGAGTCCTCTGAAATTTGTAGATCTTGCTGCTATTTCTAAAGCCACCATTTCTGGTGACTTATTTCATTGCCCTATTGGCGTAAGCCCCTGTTAAAAATAGAGGAACATGTGACTTGGTTCTTTATGCTTGAGTTTCTCAGCAGCCTGCAGATAAGGAGTTCCCAGATGTGGAGATTTCACAGTCTTGTACATTTTTCTTTTAATTGCAGTACTACCACGGTGACAATCTCCATCATTTCCAAAAAGAAGTAACATTTTAAAGTAAACTTTTTGTTAAGGTATAACATACAGACAGAAAACTGTACAAGTCATAAGTGGACAACTCAAAGGCTTCACAAAGTGAACACACACATGCTGCACTTACATCCCAGAACATTAAAAGCCCACCTAAAGCCTGTCATGTCCGCTTGGAGCTACTACCCAGCCAGGGCTAATGTCTATTCCTGACTTCAAACATCACAAATTAATGTTGTCTTTTTCAAACTTTATTTTAATGGAATCATATGGCATACATTCTTTTGTATTTAGTTTCTTTCATTCAACATTGTGTTTGTGAGTTTCATTCATGTAGTGGTATGTAGTTTGTAGTTCATTCATTCTCAATGCTATAGAATTTCATTGAATGAATATACCACACGTTACTTAGCCATTAGATTGTTGATGGATACTTATCATTTCCAATTATGAACTATTACAAATAGTGCTAATATGAGCAATCTAGTACATGCCATTTAGTGACGATATCTGTGTTGCGTACGTATCTAGGAGTGTAGTTGTTGGGCCAAAAGGTATTTTTCATAGTCTCAGCTTTAGTACTGGCTTCCAGTTTTCCAAAGTGTTTGTACCAATTTATACTCTCTCCAGTGGTGTGTGACAATTCCAGCTGCTTTTCCCCCTTTTTTCCGCACTTGTCATTGCATATCTTTTTCATTGTAGCCATTCTGATGGGTGCACAGTGGTATCCCATTATGGTTTCTGGTTGCATTTCCAAAGAAGGATCATTTAAACAGCAAAATTAGAAAGTATAAAGGCAGAAAAGATATAATCCTTTAGCAAAGAGAGCAATTTGGCAACTTTCACTGACCTACAAATTTTTATACATACATATGGAAAATATGAATGCTGAAAAGGGACAACATTAAATTTTCCTTTTACCTTAAGACATGGATCTTAGTTGTTTTCATGACATACCGGTGTTACTTTGTCTTCGTTGTTGTTGTTATCTAGTTCAAAATAAACCCAGCAAGTGGAGCCTCAGTGTTCTGGTGTTTCTATTGTTATTACATTCATACTTGAAATTGGGATGAATAGTTATATACTGATTCTCTAAATCCAGAATACAATATTCTGGCTAGTCTAAGAGAAACCAGCTCATATGCCTGAGGCTTCTTGCAGAGCCAGAAAGAAAGTATGGATTGGTGGGCTAGGCAGGACCAGAGAAAAGGACCTTCCCTGGGCATGGTCCTCTATGCATGAGCTCACAGAGAAGATTCTGGGTTTACCTGGACCCGCTAGCACAGACAGAAATGTATCTCAGAGGGAAGCTCCCACTGGTAAAGTGTCATCCGTTCACCAGCATAAGTCCACAGAACAACTTTTAGCAACTGCAGCTCCAGCTGATTCCAGAGGCTGTGTTTCATCACTCAAACACTTTCTGTCTCTGTACGGGGTGGCCCATGTTAGCTCATCACTGAACAGCCCCTTTGGCATCCCGTTATTATCCACCCACTTGACATTCTCACCGGAAGAGTGACTTTTACCTTGCAGAACCCTAGAAACCAGTCATGCTGGACTCACTAGTTGAAGCTCAAAATATTTGTATTGCTCATCAGAAAGTTTTGCAGAGACAAATTTACTGTGAAGTTAATGATCCTTAAGCTTCAGAGCTTTTCACTTGCACAGACTCCTTATAAGACCCTGTATCTAATTAAATTATGCATTCATAATTTTGTATTCGTGCTCTTAAAGAGGTCTCACCCAAAATTATATAAACTTCAGGTCCCAGAAAACCTGGATAAGCACCTGGATTCTGATGTCTATCATCTTATTTGACTGATTTTATTTATTTGTCTTTGGAAGAGAATTTGGAATCAAATAGATGAATAGTTCTTTGAGGCAGAATTCTACAATTAGATGTAAAGTGTCTTTCAGTTAATGAGAATAGTGGCCACTATTCATTGAGTGCTCATTATTCCCTAGGTGCTAGTCTCAACAGGTTTCATTTAACATTCATGACACTCCTAGGAGAAAGACACTATTACTGTCTTATCCTTACTTTTCATAGGAGGGAAGGGAACCTCAGAGGAGTTAAAGAAATTTGCCAAGGTCATATTTCTAGAATGTGGCAGAGCCAGGGCACTTTGTTTTTGCTAATAAGGACTTACTAAAATGTTTAAATGATTTCCTATCTCAAACCCACTTAAAACATAACTTAGCACAAATCTATAAGTATCCCCAATATTAACTTTTCACTTGCCTAACAGGTATGTTCTTTCTCGGAAAAGAATTGTGTCTATTCTAACCTTATCTCATTCATACCATGTTCTCTGAGGAGCCTTCCAAAAAAACCAGTGTGGTCCCTTTTCATGTAGAGGACAAAAATGAAGAACAGCTGAGCTGGAGTACCTGCCTGTCTTGGTTTCGTAGCTACCTGTCCCCTTGAGTGGGAGATTGGCTTATAGCTTCATGCAGTGTCAGTGCTGTACTTTGCCTGCAAATCTTGACAAGCATGAGAGAACTGGCTACGCAAAAGCCTGACCCAAGCCAAGGTCATTTCCATGGTTTCAGTTGTCTTCCCCACCTTATTCAGTTCTGCACAAAGATCCCATAGCATTAGATGCTACAGAGTTAATCTTGAACTTTGGGTTTGGGCCAAAATGTTATTCCTTTGCTACTTAATGACAAACTTTCCTGCCTTTTTAGACCAAAGACACTGCTCCTGACAGTTTAGGTCTTTTGAAAATTTAGTACACTATTATTATTTTTTTTTCAAGTAGCTCTATAATCACGAATATAAATCATTCTGCTGAAGACCACTTTAAGGAAGGCAAAAGAATTCTGTCCAGAACTATAAAATCTATCCACTAATGTCAAGTGACAGAATAAGATGTCATTGCCTGTTTCCCCCCACTGAAGGAACAGGGATTAAAATGTAGTATGATTAAAGATGGTTGGGGAGAATATTACCGGATCTCACATTAGTGTGTGAAATTTCTACATATGATGGGCTTCTAAGTTTGGTTTTTTCTTGATATAGTACTCCTGGATTTAATATAAAAGCCATTTGGAAAACTTATAAGATGGATAATATGGCATTTTTCCTCTATGGGAGAAGTAATGGAATGGTTTCTCCTTCCTGGTAATTCAGTATCTACTTAGCACATTACAGGTTCGTTTTCTGCATTGAAGTTTGTATCAGTAATGTTCTAATACTAGTGAGACACTACTTTAAATATACCTGCAAGCACTTCTATATATGCTTAAAGTATGTTCTGTAGGGACCAAGCGCCAGGCCCCCTAAAGTTTCACTGAAAAATTACTGACATGAGGCAGATTGATTAATAAGAGAAAAGATATACAAATTTATTTAATGTGTATACACGGAGCCTTCAGAACGAAGACCTAAAGATACAGCGGACATTTTCCATTTTTATGCTTAGGTTTAGCCTTGTAGAAATATGGACAGCTGCGTAGAAATATGAATGGGCAAAAAGGCTATGATGTAATACTGAAGGACTGAGTGGGAAACCCAGCAAGGCCTGTCTGTCTAGATTCTTCTTGTCCTCTCTGAGCAGCATCCTTCCCTTTGGGTCTGAGTAGCATCTTTCCTTCCAGGACCTTCTCTGGAAAAGAGGGTCTCATAACCTACAGTCAAACAAGATAGGTCAGAGAATTTCTTTATGGTGAATTTTTACACAGAATAGTTTTAGGTTTTATGGCTGGCTTTCAGGAAAAAGGGTTCTTGCTTTTATAACCTGCCTTGGAGAAGAGGGATTCTAGTTTCTGTGTCTAGCCTCGGGGAAGAATGGAACTGAGAGACAGGAGGACAGGAGAAGTTAAGAGAAAAACTTTTGCTTCTGAGGCCTTCATTTTGGGGTACTGTTTTCTGAGCCCCATCAGTTATATCTCTCAAAGTAGCTGCAAAGTTTTAAAGTATGGCAAATGGCAAATTTTATTATATAGATACATGGGGAAAGTGGAATCAATTTTCTTCTTCCAGAATGAGAGAGAGATTTTCAAGATGAGTGTGGGTAGGTGAACTATTTGACTCTTCGTCTTTAGTTTTCATTTGGAATAAGGTTTTAATTTTCCTCTGTTAGGGAGGAATTTGCAACTTTTGTGTTAGTTCTGTGGTTTCAATATATTAGGCAGTGTAGGGGCTAAGGGCAAACTTCCCCTTCATGCTCTGAAGGTTTGCTGAAAAATCAACTCACAAAAGGAGATCAATGGGAGAAATGGCATACAAATGTATTAATGTAGGGGGGGCCCACACAGTGATTACCCCAACTCCCCCAGTGGGGTTCAGAAGCTTATATACCATCTTGAGGTTACAGAAAGAAAGGGGGTGTGGATCATGGCAAAATACAGGAAGGGGAGAAGAGGAAACCTGGCTAGCAAAGGTGATCTTGTTATGCAGATGAAACCTCACAGGTAGCAGCTTTCAGAGAGAATAGATGATGGTGAATGTTTCTTCCAGACCTTTAAAGGTGTCAGAGTCTCAGTCAATCTTTCCTAGATCTGGACAAGGAAAGGCCTCTAAGAAAATCTCTCTGTATTAAAGTGGATTTCCTCTACAGATGCAAATCTCCCCCACAAAAGACTGCTTTGCAAGGCTCCTTCTGTTTGCAGGCCCTCTGAACAGTCATCTCAAAATATGTCAAAGAAGCATATTTTGGGGGGAGATATTTTGATTCCCTTCAGTAGCACAATCAAAGCCACTATTTAAAAAATGTAGCATTGGGAAAGATTCCTTGATGTGAGAGTCATTTACATTTGAGTATGAACTACATATGTACAATGGACTAAATGGTTGTGTTCCCCAAAATTCATCTGTTGCAATCCTAATCCCAATGTGATAAAATTAGGAGGTGGGGCCTTTGGGAGGTAACTAGATTATGAGGGTGGAGCCCTCAGGAATGGGATTAGTGCCCTTATTAGAGGGGCCCTAGGGAGCTCTCTTGCTCTCTTTTTGCCATGTGAGGACACATGTAAATATAACAAAAATCACTGAGTTATACACTTTTAAAAGATAAACTTTTATGCTTTTTGAATTATATCTCAATAAACTGCTTTTAAAAAATGCACATAAATGTAAAATATATGCAGTTATTTTTTATGTTATTTTGTGCTTTTTTTAATAATTACATAAATATCATTGTGCTATAGAAAAAACACAGCCACATGTGGCTAGTGATTACTGTTCTGGACAGCACAAATATACAACAATTCTGTCATCTCAGTAGGTTGTATTGGACAGTGCTGCTCAAGAGGGAAAAAAACTCCACAGATAATAGATTCTCAGAATATTCTTCCCCTCTTCTCACCATGGTTCCCCATGGACTTCACATCCAAGCATATACATTTGTTGAAATGATTGTTTTGAAATCATCTATAAGGCTTATTTCAGCTCTAATAAAATTCTTCCAGAAAGCTCTAGGGGAAAGATATTTCTTTTACCTATTATCCATTGCTCCAATTCTGACTATGATTTTTTTTTATATATTTCCTTAGAAGCATTGGATATTTCACACTTGAGGTATTGATGTTGGAGGTAACTAATCTCATCCCAGTAAATGACACATGCATTGTATTTAAATTTGACAAAAGAACATTCTAATGATTTAAATATCTGCCACCTTTTGTTCAAAGGTAGGTTTATGTGACTGCTTCTGAGGCTTTGGCCATATTCTGATTCTTTTACACTGTAGCCAGATAGTCGCTTATGTTAAAATGAAGTTACGTTGGTCTCTGCAGCCAGCTCTGGTGAGATAAAGAGAACGGTGAGTTGGCTGTCTCTTTAGGTCTCAAGATGTCACAGAATTAAACATATCTGTCAGTTAATATTGCTTTCTTCATTATGATTTATTCATTTTTGAAAATATACACAATTTTAATATCTTTAAAGATGAATTTTGTAAATGATCTTATTATAAAGAAACATTGTTAAAATACATTTAAAAACTTACTCTTAGCCATGAAAAGACATGGAGGAAACTCAAACACATGTTATTAAGTAAAAGAAGCCAATCTGAAAAAGCTGCATACTGTATGATTCCAACGATACGACATTCTGGAAAAGGCAAAACTATGGAAAGAGTAAAACGACCAGTGGTTGCCAGTGGTTTGGGGGGAGGGAGGGAGGGAGGGATGAATGGAGGAGCACAAAGGATTTTAAGGGCAGTGAAACTATTCTGTGTGGTGCTATAAAGGTGAATACATGTCGTTATACATTTGTCAAAACCCATAGAATGTGCAACACAAAGAATGACCCCTAATGTAAACCTTGAATGTTGCTTGATAATGATGTGTCAATGTTGGTTCATCGATCGTAACAAATACACTGCTCTGGTGTCAGATGTTGATGATGGGGGAGGCTGTGCAAGTGTGTACGTGTGTGTGGGGGTCAGGCGGGGGAGAGGGATGTGGGAACTCTGTATTTTTCAGTCAATTTTGCTGTGAACCTAAAACTTCTCTAAAAAATAGTCTTTTAATTAAAAAACTCATATAACTAAAAAGTTCTAACACATCATAACTGACTTAATGTGCAATTATTCACTCCTATTCAATTTAATAGCATGCCATGCATGGAACACACAAAATCTGTTTTATTTTTCTACTTTTTCTCTCATTTTTAAATATTTGAATAATACTAAGGAATTCCAGTGTTCTCAAGTAAATCAGTAGATATGTTTTCTAGTAATAGACTTTTAGAACACTATATGTCATTGGCACAAATTATTAATATTTTCGTTAGGAGGAAACTTAGCTCCTAAATATTTTAAATTCCTTAAATATACTCAAAGGGAAAAAAGCAACAACTAACATATATTGAATATGGTCTGTGTGCCAGTTCTTTGCTAAGAACTCTGTGTGTAGTAATTCAATTAATCCTCACAGCTCTATGAGGTAGGTACTATTATCCTCATCTTATAGTTAACTGCATAAATGGAACATAATCTTTAGCCTCCATAATCTAAACCTCAACTTTGTTCAAATCAGATGGGGATCCAGTTTACCCACATCCAGGACAGTAGGACCTAAAATTGAATGGGATGCATCATTGGCTACAGCAAACCTAATGAAATTGTACATTATGTAGCTTCCTGGGTGGTCACATGTCTTGGCAATTTAGTTGGGTCTTTAAACTGTCTCTCTAAATGAAAAGCATAGAATGAATATACCAAATGTGAGCGACCCGAACCCCAAAGGCCACATATGAAAGAAGACACCTTCTAGAAGCACGTTCAGCATGTGTTATGCCTTTGGGGCCTTTTGGACTTTGCTCCTTGATTTTTTAAAACAACTTTATTGAGGTATAATTTACATACCATACACCCATATTAAATGTATAAATCAATGATTTTTTAGTAAATTACCAAGTTGTACAAGCATCACCATAAAATCCAGATTAAGATCACTTGTGCTCATTTAGAGTTAATTCCTGTTCCCATCTCCAGCCCCTGGTAACCACTCCTCTACTTTCTGTCTCTATAGATGTACCTTTTCTGAATATTTCATCTAAATGAAATCAATCATGCAAGATGTGCTCTTTGTGACTGCCTTATTTCATTTAGCATAATGTTTTTGAGGTTCATCCATGCTGTAGCATGTATCAGCAATTCATGCCTTTTTATTGCTGAATTTTACACCACTGAATGGCTAACCCATGGTTTGTTGATCCATTCTGCAGTTTATGAGCATGTGGGTTGTTTCTACTTTTTCGCTACTAAGAATAATGCTGCTATGATGATTTTTCAAAACATATTACTGCTTTCCCATATTATGTAATCTACACACTTCTCCTTTCCCTGCCTGTCTCCCCAAAACTCCTATGTGTAGATAAGGAAATAGTTGAGACCCTAACTCCAGCAGATGTATGTCCTGTCTTGGGGAAATGACTTGTGAGCCCTGTCCAGGGCTCTTGGATGCTTAAGTCAAAGAGTTTATGTATTTGGAGTAGTGACTATCTTGTTTTGTATATTGTTCTGTGCTACTTGGTGACAGAGGAAATATGGTTGTTCCCATCTTGGTTGCTTCATGTCTCCAAATTACAGGATTGCACAGTAAAGTCTGTCATATTGCCAGCTTTGTAACATGCCATTTACTTGGACTTCATAATTTTACCTGAAGACACCCAAAATCTCAGTTTTTAAGGTGTTTTTTTACCTATCCTTTTAAAAAGTTTTTCTTTGATAAGTAATTTTATAGTTTGGTCCCTGAGAGCCTCTGAGAAAAGTCTTTACTTGCCATGATTTAAATTTAAGGAGAAAAATCAATTATAGTTCTCAAAGCAGAAAAAGGATGGCTTCAAAAATTCAATGCTGGATGTCTGTAAGAACAAATGGGGGAACCTCTACTATAAGCCTTCAGAATGTAGCTACCCCTTGCTCAGTTCCTTATAATTTGATTTTTGCTTCACCCAGTGTGTCATTCCTAATGATTTCTAACTGGCTTTCCAAATAGACATTACTTCTGTAACTGCAACAACAGCGTAAAATATGCTGCAGAGGTTGCCCTGAAGGGAACCATTGTCTTTTTTTTTTTAAACAAGGGTACAGAATGCTGGAAGCTATCATCAATGCTAGATGGAGAGAATGTGATATCTGTTTCCATGATGCTGCAAATGTCATTGCTGGTAGATCTATTAATAGCCCAGAGTTGATTTTTGACCTTGGATTTATTAAATTAAAGAAACTATAAAAATGGAGATGAATGAAATGAACTGATAGAAACCCAGGACATATTCCCCACTTAACTATTTTTCCTTATGAATATTAAGCATATTATGTGTGAGTGGAGGGTACAGAAATATACATATAATTAATGCTTTCTATGTAAATCCTTTCAGAATGTAAATATTACTTTCAAGTTAATCTGATTGGAAATATTAATAAGAAATTTTGTAGAGTCACCTACTCACATCTTTCTGCCATTTTGTTTGTTCTCAAGGAACCATTCTGTGTTCTCAGCAAAGTGTCATCATTCTGTTGGAAGGCAGGGAATGGAGAGAGGAGCTAGTTTTCCTCTTTCCCTTTTCATACTTATACATTCAGTTATAGTTCTTCTGTTGGGGGCAAGGCTGCAGACGCTCAGTGTCTCATATGTAACATCAAAGTCTCTGGTTCATCTGGTGATGACTACCATAGACATTTAGGGCCAGGCCAGGGACTTCATTGTGCCTGTCAATTATGCTTAATCAAGCTGCCCCTTCTGAGATTTAAGTTTAGACTTAATGCTATTTTTCTATATTTTAATATTATGCTTTGATTTTTCAACGTTTGCTTTTGCTTTTATATTTATTTTCCTGGAAACTTATCAAGTTGTATGTTACAAACATAGTAGTCCAAGCATATATTGTACCACTAGCTCTTGATCTTTAAAGGAATTGGATATTTTAGGCATGGACCCAATTAAATATCAGCCACATATGCCTTAGTATGAATAAGTTCATGTGACTCTATTTTGAATCTGGTTGCGATTAGGAGGCATTGAGACCAAATTCCAGTAACTGTAAAATTTTGCAAAAGATTGGCCCAGTCAGTGAGGTGAGCTAAAAAATATATAGTTAATTGGCAACATATGGGGATGGTTTAGTGGTTTAGTGGAGGGCATCCATCCATGCATGTACATTGGTAAGCCTGATGTTTTCAGCTTCGTTTTCTATATCAAAAGTAACCATGTAGAAAAAAAAGAAGGAAAAAAGAGATTTTTGTGTCATCTTTCTTTCACTCGAATTCCAGTTATGAATAAATCTGAATCACTGTTGGTCATCAGTATTGTGAGATGTTGACTAGTCATGCAGGCCAACTGATAAAAACTACTTTTCATCCTCCCACAAACTAAACAGGTACTAAAATCTCATCATGCTCTGGTTAATTCCTGACATTTCTTTATTGGTTATAAACTAGTTGGTTGCCAAATACTCAGTCCTTGCTATGTGTTCCTTCATAGAGAGGTGACTACATCTTTGAAAAACTATTTCAAGCAATGAGAATATGTAAGAATTATTTTGTGCTCAAACAATGTAGTTTTCTGATACTTACACGTTTGCTTTATATGTTCATGTATTTTCTTTTGGAGAAACTCAGAGACATCTGCAACTTCTTGTGTAATATTTTGTGGCTCTTTTGCTAAAATCTTGAGTTGTGAAAAGAAGAAGCAAGTATTTTGAACTCTGCAGACCTAAATGGAGCACTGAGGCTTTGGAGAATGATCACAGAAGTCACTCAATATTGTTTTTGTTTTGTCAGCTCAGAGTCAGTAAAGGAAGACGACATTTACCTGAAAAAAAAGAATGAGTCAATGCAGTGTAATAGTTGGGTTTAATGGTCTTGCCTTACAAAATAATGCAAACCAGTGATTTCTTGAACTATGTAAGACTGTGCAATCCTGACGTTGCAGTTTTCTGAATCTAACATGTAAGGTAAATTTTGAAGAATACTTACGTATTGGTTAAAAGATGGCTTTTACAAATAGCCAGAGCAATGAAATTTCAGTTGGAGTATTAAGGGAACCTTCTCTGTAATAACGCATAAGCAATGAAATTGTCAGTGGGAATAATGAGTGTGCCAACTCTGGAAAGGTTCCAGGCTGAACTTGACATCACCTCTCTGAGATAATTTAGAAATCACAGGAGCAGGCTTGCCTTGATGCAGAAGAGCAGGCGGATGAACCACCGGGCTTTGCTGGGGACGCCAATCCTGTGTTTGTATTTGGTATCCCGTACAATTTGATTGGTTCACTTTTTTCTGCTCACAGGGGAAAGAGCTACACACAACTTGTTAGGTACAAGTCGAACACAGTGATTTTCAAGTATTTTGAGACAATGGCACGTTTTTGCATCATTATGTGTGCCTTTTGGACTTTGAGTGTACATTTGATAGTATATTAGCATCCTAGGGCTTTTATAGCAAACTGGGTGGCTTAAAATAACAGAAAGGAATTGTCTCACAGTTCTGGAGGTCAGACGTCCAAAATCAAGATGTCGGCAGGATTATGTTCCCTCTGAAGGCTCTAGGGGAGAATCTTTCTGTGCCTCTTCCAGCTTTTGGCAGCTCCAGGCATTTCTTTGCTTGTGGCAGCATAACTCCAATCTCTGCCTGTCTTCACATGGCATTCTTGGGGTGTTTTTTTCTGTCTCTATCTTCTCCTCTTTTTGTCATTGGATTTAGGACCCAGACAGATAACCCAAGATTCAACCCACTACAGACAGCAAAGGAGATGCAATTAAATTAGTAGTTAGTAGAAATATATCCATTTCTTTTCTTCATTCATGTAGACAATCTTAATCTTTCCTGGGTCTCTGAAAATATTAGTAGAGAAAGTCTGTTATCGAGAAACTTTCTTTATCCTATCCAATAGTAACTCATAATTCTAAATTACATTCCTACTAGTAGAATATTTTATGCTTTCAAAATACTTGCTTCATTGATGATACAGTTCCAAGGATAATATGTCAAGTATTAGATAAATGTTTGCATTTCTCTGGGTCCTGGGACAGGCAGGGGTCTGAGGGTATAGCAATCAGCAGTGGCCACAGCTTGGATTGTGTAAGTCCCAATAGCTCAGCTATTAACTGACATGATGAAGAGAGGGATGCCAGAAAATTCTTCAGTGCTCCTTAGCAGCAGTGGAGGGAAGGGGAAGAGGAGTGGGACCCAGATGAGGAGTGAATGAGGTCCCCCTAAGCCATCACCAGAGACCAGGCAAGCTACCCTTCATTCCCATGGCTCATGCTGTCAGGGCTTTGATGGGTACATAGTATTCCACAAGCCAGAGTGCCAACTAAATGCAATTGTGGGTATCTGTCATTGCTGTTATTTGGCACATGAAACAACTCAGACACCTAGCTTT
Organism: Avahi laniger; assembly: GCA_963575035.1. Taxonomy (NCBI): domain Eukaryota; kingdom Metazoa; phylum Chordata; class Mammalia; order Primates; family Indriidae; genus Avahi; species Avahi laniger. Next base: position 51,515 of record CAUYSK010094138.1, on the reverse strand, counting down.
GAGTCATTGTTTATTCCATTGTTGTGGTGTGTGTGCATTATGAAAAAGAATTTGACAGCCTCTTTAGGGAGTGCAGTGACAAGTTGCCAGCATGACAGCCCAGAAAGTGGTGTCTTGCAAATAAAGCGGCAGGTGATGCCCCTGGCATCAGCACCGTGTGGTTAGAAACAGGAGAGCACGTTCGGTGACAGAGAGTACTTTGGAATGAGGTCGGCTCTCTTTTAGGTCCCATCTACCCTGCGGATTCATTACAACCCAGAAGAAACTTCATTTGTTTATGTTTAGAATCCATTAGGTGTTGGAAACTTTTTATGTTTCCATATCAAGGAAAAAATGACACCTCCAATTTCTCTGAAGCTAACTGGAGAATCAGATCCTCTACCTCCACTGCTACACACGTACGCTTCCAAAATATAGTGTGTTCACAGAAAACCTGAGGTACAGTAAGGCTGTCAGATCAGGAGGTGGCTGCCATTGAAAAGACAGTTTGTTACTCACAGATCCCAAGAGGAGGGGCACACCATGCCCCTGGGGGGGACTACAGGGGGAAGTACCAAGTAGGCCAGGAGGCAGAGGAGAGGGCACAATTGTGTACAGGAGTCTTAATTGGGGTTTTTGTGGGAAGAAACAGGTAAGGCAGGGTAACCAGGCTGAGGACTGACTAGCCTGAATAATTTCATCCTGTTCTGGGGCATAGGGGCTGTCCTTCGTTGTCTGGTTCCTGGTCCTAGGGTGATTACTGCAGGTGGATACTAGCCTGGAGTGTGAGGACTCCACAAAGGAGGAGGATGCGGTGTGGGCTCTGGACTGATTGGTTTGTATTTGAAAAATGCACCCCCAGGAGGAATAGGATCCTGAGGAGGGACAGAGACCATGAATGGAATGAGTGAGGCAGGAGGCCAGGCAACATGAAGCTGGCATTTCATTCTGTTGTCCAGAGCAAGGTCTGTTGAGCAAATATTAAAGCACCAAGATTACAGAAGCTAGAAACGTAGTAAATAAACACACACGCACACACACAAATACAAACACACACATGCTCACAGTTTGGAATCTTGCTGTCCACTCACAAAGCCACAGAGACTGATTTACTGAGGTTCCAATAGCTTCCCTTGCTTAGACACAGCTTGAAGCCCTGAGATCCTCATTGATTGGTTTATTCCTTTCTGTCTTTACTTCTTCACCCAAGTCTAGTACACATCAGGCAGAAAAGCTACCCTTGGGGTCAACATGTCCTGGCCTGGAGGCTGGGTGCACCAAGCAAGTGTTCTACTGAGACATGGCCCTAATTTTCATTCTGTGTCTTTGAAAACAGCCTTTTTGAGGATATATCTGGGGCTTGCTTCCCTGAGATTAAGCTCAAGGGGGTACAAGGGAAGCAGAAATCCAAAGATACTAGCAGACATGAACTACTTCACAGTATGAAGGATCCTTTGCCTTTCTCTTCAGCTTCTTCATGCTGAGATATTTAGCGAGGGGGGGCAGTGGAGGGGTGGGAAGAGACTGAAATTTGAGGCAGAAGACCTGGGTTCAAATCAGATCCCCGCAACTCCCTTCTATGGGACTTTGGGCCAGACACACCTCTCGGCCCTGGTTTCGTGGCTCTGAAATGTGGGTGACAGTCATTCCTGTTTTAGGGGTCAATGAGATGGTTTGAGAAATGGCTTTGCAGACAAGACAGAGCTCTATCTATGCCTTTCTTGGTTGTGGCTCCTGGCTGCATGGTTGTAGGGACAGGCAGTTGTGAAGTAGTGTGAGCTTATTTTCAGAACATGGGCTTCCATTTTGGGGCTCCTCTTCCTTCATCTCATGAATCTATTTACCAAGTTCCAGGGTCTTCCTGCTGTCCCCCTGTTGTCTGGGCCTATCTCTTTTGTGTTGTTGTTGTAGTTTTTTAGAAGGTCTCATGGCAAGAGACCTACCTAATCTCTTTAGAGTCAGACCTTGTTCTATACTCCACGATTTCTTGGCCTCTGTATGTTCTCCTTCTCCTCCATCCGTTTGAATTTCCCTGGCTCTGCCCAGTCCATCAGGCCATTCCAGGTGGAAGGATAGCTTCCTCTCCCCGACCTCAGGGCAGGGGCAGGGAGTGGCCAAGGGAAGAGAAGCCTGGGAGTTTTTGTTTTTTGTGCCTTTTCTCAAGCATTTCACCTTATTTCTCCTTCCTCCCCCACCATCTTCCTTATTTTCTGCTCCCTGCAAGTCATTCATTTGTTCTCTGATCTGTTCATTCATTCACTCAATAACTCCACTCATCACACTCTATGCCTGGCACTGGAGACGGATGCATAAGCATCGTACTGCCCTCAAGAGTTCAGATTGGCAAGAAACAACTAAATAATTGATGTTCTACAATGTGTTTTGCGCATGGTAGCGGTTGAGATAGAAATTTGTAGAAACTCAGGGCAGAAAGCTGCTAACTTGACCTCAGAGTTCAAGGAACATCAGCAGAAGTAATGTTTAAGCCAGGTCTGTCTGCAGGACATGAAGGGGTTTGCCAGGTAGAGAAAGGGTGAGGACATTTCAAGGGAGGCAAAGAGTATGGCCCACCTTACTCTTTGCAGGAGTTTAGTGTCAGTGGACATAGACCTGGGGGCATCTGAGAGGCTGATAAGAGAAGTGAAGCTGGATGATGGAGACCCTCCTACGCCATAATCAGGAACTTCAAACTCATCCTGTGGGCCGTGGGCATCTGGTAGGACTGAGAAGGGGAGTGTGAAGGTCAGACAGGATTACATCAGCAAAACACAACTCTGATGGCAATGCAGAGGGTAGATCAGAGGCACAGAGACTAGTTTCAGAGTCCAGGTAGGAGGTTGTGGCAGTTGTCCAGAATAAAGACAAAAATAAAATAAATTAACGAAGGCATTAGCAGTTGTCATGCATTTATTCATTTATCAGAAATGATGCAAGCATTAGATATGAACACACCCCACCCAGTGTCCCCATGGACCAGACTCTATGCCAGCTCAAGGAACATAATGCCTCACAAGAGTGACCCAGGCCCTGCTCTGATGACCATACAATCTCTTAGGAGAGGGGCATCAGATTCAGTGGGCACACAGCTAAGTGGAGAATGCACTGAAAGAAACCTACAGGGGCCATGGGCCGCAGCCCAGGGCACTGAGTGAGACTGGCATGGAGGAAGGGCTTTGAGCCAGTTCCACTTGAGCCAACAGGTGAAGGGAGCCAAGTGTGTACTCGCCAAACCCCAAAGTGACCACAGCACCGAGCACCAGGGGAAGGAGGGGCCAACCCAGGTGCCTGAGGAAGGCAAGGGCCAACTAACACTGGCTTTGTGCAGGGTCGACCCTGTCCTGCGCCTCCTCCCTGTGGGTGGGCTGCTGTCTGGGTGATGGCAAGGCAGGGAGCATCATCAAAGACCAGGCAGGCACACAGTTTCTGTACTCCACGCCAGCTCCCTGGGGGCATCAGGAGTCTGAGCCTTTGCTTTTCCCATTCCATGGCTTGTCCTTGCACCAGAGCATGTGAAACAATATGGAAATATACAACCTTCGTGTTTTGATTCACTTACCTGCCCAGAATTAGTGAGGGAAGAACAGAATACCTAGAAATTCTCAGTTTTCTACAGACTTCTAAATCCCCCTCCTTTTTTTGCCCTCTTTGAATGCAGGTGAGGTTTCTACCCAGTTGGCCTGCCTCTGGATTGGTAGTGACGCCCAATTCCCTGTCTCATTCTGCCATGTACATACAGCACCGCAGCATTGTCTACCCCGGGGCACTCTTCACATTTTATTCTAATGAAGGGTGCCTTCTGGAACCCTGTCATCACAGATACATTGCACACAGCACCTCCTGGATCTGTGCAGAGAACCACCCTCAGCAACTGCCCTACGGCCCAATTTCCACTTTAACAAGGGCTTGCCGGTGGCGATGTGGAGAACAGAGACTAGAGACCTGAGGCACCGGCGGCGTTGGTGATGGTGCGGGGAGTCCAGTTACAGGGCGCTGCACTATTAATAGTTTGAGGAAAAGTTGATGGTGCTTGAGGCAGCAGTAGTGTGGAATGGTGGCAATAATGATGAGGGGAAGGGGACCCTTCAAGGTACTTTCAGATGGTAAAATTGATGGACCTGGTCAGGGATTAGATATGGAAGGTGAAGAAAATGGTGTCAAGGATGAACCTTAAGTCAGGTGATGTTAGGGGATGGTGAAGTTTTGTGGAAGGGATTTATCATATTAATCTAAAAGGAAATTAAGGGGAATAAATAGGCTAAATAGGCTCTCATCTTCATTAAAAACAAACAAACATAACAAAACCTCTTCTTAGGAGGTTTGTACACCTGACTGTACCTGTTCATTCTGCTCATCATTGACACCCACTGATCTTCAGATGTCTCCCTAGATTTACGTCCCCATTCTCGCTCTCTCACTGGTCCTCCTGGGCGACTTCAGCATCCATGAAAATGACATGTCTAATGCAATGGCCATAAATTGCCTGCCCGTCCACTCCAGAAACTCTCTCCTTCTGCCCCTCAGGGCAGACTGACTGGGCTTGAGCAAGTGCCTACATCTCTGCCTCAGTTTCCTTCTCACAACACTCAGAGGCAAGCACTAAGGGAGATGAGAGATATAAAACAGAGACTCTACAGCCCAAAGCTCTGGCCTTTACCATTTCAGGTGACTGGAGATGAGAGCATGCACAACCCCTCACATCACCAGGGAGAAAGACGCTGAATACAGGTCCCCACTGAAGTTACAAAAACCAGCTAGTATAAATTATTTGCATCGTGTTCTTTCCTATAAAGTGAAGCCCACCGCTTAATTGAGAAGGAAATAAAAACGTGAAAAGAATGGTTTGCAGATTACTACCTGGTGAGGGAACATGTTTTACATTTAGTGCTCTGTGCTATTTTTTTGCATGTCAATAGATTCAAAACATTTAAACATGACCTATTATCTGAAAACAACATGATTCGTAATAAAAGCTGTAAATTAACACCAGATTTACAAAAAGCATGTGATAAATTCAGATCTAATTTAAGTGCTTTCTGCCTCTTCTCCTTACCCCCTCCTCTGCTGCTCACTTGCTCTCTCTCTCTCCCCTTCTCTCCCCCTCTCCCCCTACCCCCTCCCTCCCCTGCTCTCTCTCTCTCTCTTCATCAGTAGCCCCCAGAAAATAGAACTTTGTAGCATTGTATCAAGTTTGCATTATCTGATTTGGGGACTCCCCCCCTTTTCAAGGGGCAGTCTATCTAAGGGCATTTTTTAATTAAAATAAACTCATATTTTTATTTTTATTTTTTTAAATTAAAATAAACTCAAATTTATTTTCATTTTGAGAATTCTTTAACAGCTTATGATACCATGCAAGTAATTAGAGTCATGTAGGTCTGTCTCCAAAGTTTAAGAAAGGATTTCTTGCAGCATGGGTTATATCATTGAACTAACTCAGGCTTCGTTTTTGTCTGAACTGATTTCAAATTCAATTCAACACATATTTATTTGGGATTTGGGCTAGATACTCTCTCAACACCAGAGACACAAAGATGAAAACGTCAGACTGGGAGATGTGTAGTCTAGAATGGGGAACAGATTCAAATGGATAATTATACAGTGTGAGAAGTGTTTTATGTCTGTATCAAATACCAGGGTGGCTAATAACCACGCCTGGGGCATTCTGAGGAGACTTCATGAAGGAGGTGGTGTTTAATCTGATTTTTAAAAGATAAGTAGGCATTTAATAGTTGGAAAGAAATAGTGAGAGTCTCATTGTCAGTGGAAACTGCTGTTATAAAGAACCTTCCTGGGCCTGGCGCGGTGGGTGGCTCATGCCTGTAATCCTAGCACTCTGGGAGGCCGAGGCAGGTGGATTGCTCAAAGTCAGGAGTTCGAGACCAGCCTGAGCAAGAGCAAGACCCCATCTCTACTAAAAAAAAATAGAAAGAAATGATCTGAACAACTAAAAATATATAGAAAAAATATATAGAAAAAATTAGCCGGGCATGGTGGTACACGCCTGTAGTCCCAGCAACTGGAGAGGCTGAAGCAGGAGGATCACTTGAGCCCAGGAGTTTGGGGTTGCTGTGAGCTAGGTTGACGCCACGGCACTCACTCTAGCCCAGGCAACAGAGTGAGACTCTGTCTCCAAAAAAAAAAAAAGAACCTTCCTGAAGTGTAAAATGCATGATAGGGTCAAGGAGCATAGTTTGATGTTGGGTATGACTGGAGATCAGTTAGGGAGGCTGAGGTAAGTTCAAACAGGCTAGTTCCTATGCCAAAGAGTTTGGACTCAGTCATAGGACTCTAAATCATCAATTCAGAGTACTGGTTTTCCTCCTGTTATATAAAAATATGTATTATATATTTTATATATCAAATATATACCATGTATATAATTTTTGCCTCCTCTCCAAGACTTAATGGTTCTATTTTTGATTGGCCCGAACTTTTATATTCGTCGTAATTTTCCTAGTTTCAAAAAAAAGTCTATGCTGTTTGATAAGTAACGCAACTCACAAAGAGAATGTCCACAGGGAACTTGCTTCAAATCTGTCATTTAAAGTTTTCAACCTAGGAAAGCAGATGAAGAAAGGTAACAAAAAGCAAACGCCAAATGGGTTGCGAGTTATTCTAGCTGTTTTACCCAGGAGGCTCACATCAAAACCCTCAGGGAAATGCAGGGCCCCTCTGTCTTTGGCCTTGGCCATGTGGAGGAGAAAACCTTGCTGGGGGCAGTAGAACAAGCCCAAGGGTAGGGCTGCCTTGAGCTGTGTGTAGCCCCAGGGCAGCTCCTCTCTCCAAGACCCCACCTGTGCTGTGAAAATCTGCTCACGGGAAAAAGGCAGGGAGTTTGGCGGTTGCTTACAAAATATTACAAGTGTTCCAAAGAAAAAGAAATTAGATGAGAAGAAGGAAAGATTCTAGTGAACCATGGGCTGTAATTGTAGTTGTTAAAGTTTCAGTCAGCCGGACACCTGGCCTTTTTAAAACTTGCTAGAACTCAAGCCTTCTTCCTTAAACATGTTTTAAATATCTGCTTCTCAATTGCTTTGTGTTCAGGGACTTTATCCTTAAGAATATTTGGAACCCAGAATGCTTCCACATCTTTAGTGAGATATAAAAATAGATCCAGTCTGTTATGTTGTCTGGGGAGCCTTATTTATTAACAAGCAAGGTGATATATTAATCTCATTGCTGAGGGAAATTTCTCTCTCCAGATAAGGTGTGCTTCCTGTTATAAGATAGAGAACCCAGAAATAGTTTGTTTCCAGTTTTGCCTCAGTTGTTTTACACTAAATTGCCCTATACTAGCTACCTGCAGCCTAGGTTTTCTTGTAAAACTCTCTCACTTCCTTCTCTATTTGAATTTTGTTTACCTGTTTTAGTGGTTTTGTAGTATCTGTATTTCTTAGTATAAGTCAGACAAATAACATATATTTCCCAAAAAGTCACAGTAAGGAATTGGCTACCCATATTGCATAGCTTGAGGAATACCTCCTGCCATGACCTAGCCCAGCCAGATCATCTGGTCACCATTAAGTCTGAGAATCATGGTGAGCCAAGACGCTGGAGAGGCAGGTGGAATGACAAGAAGAGAAGAAGAAAAAGCATGGAGTTGGAGGAAAACGTCCCTCATTAACTCTTATCTTCTAAATCAATTTACTTGTGGCTGAAATTCCTACCTAAGAGTTTCTTTTGATTTTCTTGTAAGATGAGTATTTCAAAGACTTCCTTGCAATCAACTTGTTAGAATGTCATGACAATAATGATTGCAGTCATTTAAGCAGTCTTTATTATGTGCCAGCAAACTTCTAGATCTGCACAATGGTAGCTTCTGGGAACATTAAATGTGCTACGCTATGCTAAATACTTAGTATGGTGGCTGCTACATAAGATCGATAAGTATGGCTATAGTGACAGTGAAGAATGAATATGAAGAGAGTGGCCGCATATAGCAAAAAAACAAAAAACAAAAAACAAAAAAAAAAAAAAACAGGGTGCACAGTTCAATTTGAATTTCAGATAAACAACAAATATCTTTTAGTATAAGTATGGTCCCAGCAATATTTGGGAGACACTTATTCTGAAAATTATCCCATGCAATAGTTGAGATATACCTATACTAAAAACATTTATCTGAAATTCATATTTAACTGGGCATCCTGTGTTTTATCAAGCAACACCCCATATGAATGAGTACATGTGGAATGGTGGCTTATGATAAATGCTGAGCTGCTTCCAGGAAACTAGCCCTGCTTCTCCGTGAAGACTCACCCACTCACCATCTCCTGTGCTTATCTGAACAAACTTGGGCCCCATCAGTGTTTCTTGATTTGATTCAAAGTTCCTGTCTCTACAGTCAGATTAACTTTAGCCACAGGCAGCCTCCTGGTGCTTCACATTTGCTAACTTCTGGAAGCTGCCAGAAACCTGTTAGCCTTACTCTGGTGCTTCCCAACCTCGGCTGAATGTTAGCATCACCGGGGGATCTTTTAAAGATGCTGATGCCCCGGTCACACTCCAGACCAGTTGCATCAGAATCTCAGGAGTGGGACCAGGCATGAGTATTTGTAATGTTTTTCATGTGATTCCAATGCACCGCCTCGGATGAGAGCCACAGCCTCTGCTTACAGGCCCTCTGACGCCTTGGCCGAAGCATAGCGATGCCTGCTCCTCCTAGCCTCTGCTGGGGTGTGCCTTCTTGTGTTCTATTCCACCTCTTGTCGTCCCTGCCATCAGCATTTCCTCATCTTCTGAAGTAGCAGGGTCTGATTCTTGATAAAGCTGCAAAGACCAGGAGTGCTGGGTTCTCCGAGCATTGTTTAGGCTATTGCTTTTTGTTCTGGGTTCTGTATTTTGGGCATGGAAATGGTTAATTAGGTTTCTAGAAGGTTCCTAGGAAGATGGACATTCCTTTTCCCTTTTTGTCATGTGCTGATGGAACTGGCTTCCATTTCAACCTGGTTCAAGGCACTTCCTCAGAGAAGGAGAGTGAGCTATGAGTATCGAAGTGTCTGTATCTGATTAAATAAAGGCATCAGTCCTGAAGCACCACAGGGCCTGACACTGTCTTTTCAGGACCGATCCCCAGGAGAGGCAGACAGTTCGTGGACTAACTCCTTGTGCCATGATGAAGCAGAGAAGTTTTCCAGAACTTTGGGGAATAGCCCTGCTGAGTCATCTCTTGCTGCCTCACCAGATAATTCTACAGTTTTAGGACAGTTTCCTTGTATTTTTGTCTTCATCAGGTACGGAAGTATAAAAGCCTTGCATAATTTAGCCCTGGATTTGTAAAGTCAAGAGCATAATCACAATATGCATGACTTAATGTTTTCACAGAACAGGTTGACTCACCCACTTTGCTCTGCATGTTCTGTTGATTACTGGAGTTCTAGCTGACTGCTTAGTGGAAAGGAAATAATTCATTTTGCAGAGAGAATATTACATTTCACATTTTTTAACCTGGGTGTTAAAAAATTCAAATTCTCATATGTCATCGCATTCCCTTTTTTGCATTTTGATTATTATGGAGCCTTAAAGAGCATTCAGTCATTAAGTAATAATCAGATGCTGATTGCTTAAACTCTACAAAGTGTTTGCTTTTAAAAACTTCAGTCCCAGATAATAAATGGTGGGAGTTTATCAAAGCAAGTGGCATACACTTTTCCTCTGTTTTGATTCAGATGTGTAACAATTTCTACCTGCTGGTTTAAATTGGTCCTGAGAATACCTTTTGTGTTAAGCCCACTCACAGCTAGAAGAAACCAGCATCAACCTGACAATGGAATAATATCTCCCAACAAAACAAAGCAAAAAAGCCAATGGGACAGATCGTTCTGTCAATAACCCAACGCTAAAACCGCATGGTTTCCTGCTATTTTTAGAACTTGAGGGGAAAAGAATCCTCCTTATCGTAAAAATGATTCGATTAAACATGCAGTTGGCCACCAGGAAACTCAGCGTTTTCTTTGTGCACTGTTTTTGAGACCAGCATTCCTTTTATTAAAGCAGAAAATGAAGCCCACAAAGGTGGCCACCTTTCAGAGGAGGAATAGGAGGTTCTGGGATCTGTCAGTTACCTGCGTCGCACGTGTGGGTTGGCAGTGGTAAACTCATCACCAGCTGCATGAAATTGCAGCAGTAGCTTGACCACATCACACTAAGATTGCAGAAAACTTCTGTCCTAACTATGACTTACCTCTCCCTGAATTTCACTAAAGCCTTAGACTCAGTTTGCCTTTCTTTATAGGTGTGTTGGCTGTTCAGAATGGGAGCTTTGTAGATTTTCTGCAGTGAAATTATTCTAATTTAACAATGAAGTTGATGTGACTAGATTAATACTTTGGACAGACAAAACGAAGCTGAGCATTTATAAAACTTTATGCAACTAGGAACTGTTAAGTTTAGGAGTCAAGCTACTCATTCAAAAAGATACAACATTACATATACAATTTTAGACTCTGAATTTTGAAACTGGAAAGAAACGAGATTTTCGTTGAGCTCCCAAATTAGAAAGCATAGATTAAAATCACAAGCCATTTTCCTGAAGCCAATTTGATCCATGCCAGAATCAATGTTGAATTTGGACTAACTCCCTGCCCTTGCCTGGCCTCTCCCTCCCTGGCCATCTCTGCTCCATTCTCACTAGGGTGAGCTGAGTGACACACTCACCTGAGGAGCAAAATTTAAGGGGGTGCCAAATATACTGTCATCAAGAGAAATAATATTGTAAGGCAATACTTTTAAAAAGAGAAATGAATATTAAAAAGTCCAAGATAAACTAAATCTCACCATTTTAAATAAAGGCGAGATCCAACAGGGTTGAGGCTAGGATAAGGTAAGGCAGAGTTATGCAAGTGCAGGGTCAGATGCAGTCTTTACATAAAACTTGGATATTTTGATAGTTGATGGGTGGTAGTTTTCATGGGGGATGGTACACATACAGCTGGCAGCTTGGGTGTTCACACCACCTGTGACTCCAAATGGCAAAAATGGCCTTATCCTGTGCTCCTGACATCTCACTTAGTTTCGCTTTGCCTTCTAGTTAGTTGGCCTATTTCCCCCGTTCTACTCTAAGGCCCTTGAATACTAGGATCTTGTCATATTTATCTCTGAATGCCCAGAGCACAGTGTCTGGTGCTGATTTGCCATATACTTCCCTCTCTGTTCCATTGGTCTTAGAATCATCTTTTCTGCCTCTGGGTGTCTCCGTCCTGACCTAGTGTCTTCTAGGCTTGGCTTGTCCATTCCTAGTGACATGTGTGGCACTGGTAGGAGTTACCCTCCCCACGGATGGGCTACAAATGGAAATGGTCTGCAAAACAGGATGGCTGGTTTGTAGAAGATCAGCCAGCGTGGCCATAGGTATAGCTGGCTTATTAGTTACCTATTGCTGCACAACAAATTGCACTAATTTAGTGACTTAAACAGCCCCATTTATCATCACACAGGTTTTTGGAGTCAGAAATATGTCATGCCATGGCTGGATTCTCTCCTTAGGGTTCTAGCAGGCTGAAATCAAGGTATCAGCTAGGGCTGTGGTTCTCAGCTTCTAGAGTCTTGGTGCTCTTCCAAACTCACTGTTTGTTGGCAGAATTTAGTTCCTTGCAGTTGTAGGACTGAGGTCCTGATTCTCGTGACATGTGCCCCTTCAACTTCAAGCTAATAATGACACATTGAATCCTTCTCATGCTTGGAGTCCCTCTGACTTCCTCTTCTGCATCACTTTTTTGCCTGTAAGTGTAATCACATTTGCCTGTAATGTGATTACATTGGGCCCACCCAGATAATCCAAGATAATCTACCTATTTTAAGGTCAGCTGATTAGTAACCTTAATTACACCTGAAAAGTCTCTTTTGCCATCTAACACAACCACAGGCATGACACCAGAAGGTAAATGTTTTGGGGGCCAAAGTTGTGTATTCTGCAGCTGGCAAGTCTGAATGCATTAGCATGGAGAGAGCCGCTCACTGGCAGTTCCTGCTGGTGCCTGGGGACCCACCCGTCCTTGGCTCTTCCCAAGGTATTTTGGAAGATGGGAATCAGCTGCTCAGAACCGCAGCACATTCCTGATGGGTCTGAAATCTCTCTTGTGGAATCCCACCTTGTCTTTTTCTGGGATTTTGGCAGAAATATTTCTTTGGGAAATGAGGAAAGGCATCCCGAGTGCTAAGATCATGAGCCCCGTCTGGTCAGCAGATGTGAGCTATTATTCATTCCTGTGTCCCCCATGGGCAGCACCAAACATAGCCCATGGAAGACACTCTGTAAATGCTTATTGCAATAAATAAATGGACAAATGAATCGATCCATCCTTAGTATCTTCCACTAGGAGTTTTTGAACTGATATTTATAGTCAACCATTTCCTACCAGCTGTCTCCATATTTCCCCAAATGTTGGGAGGCATCATCCGATCATCCAGGCACTCTGCAGGCAATCATAATCATAAATACTTGCTTCCCTTCTGAGAGAGCTGGGTGGAACATTTGCCTGAAATTTCTCTGTCCTAATCATTGGTGCTAACATGTGCATCTGTTTCTCCTTCCCTATCACCACCCATGTTTCCCCAGCTTACACTAATGGCTTCACATGTCTGTGCTATGATTAGAAACTTGACTTGTGTACTTGGGTCTGGTGTTGAGTCTAAGAATCTACTAGATTTTATTTTATAACTTGATTTACCAACTATTTGTGAAATCTCTTAACTGTGATTTTTATTTCCCATTGACTCCTAGGAGATTTATATAACTCAATATTCATTTCCATACCATCAAGGCATACACACACACACACACACACACACACACACATACACACACATACATACCTGCACATCCAGTTTCTTAGTCCATGGGGAAAAAAATTGGCTACAGTTTCAAAGAGAAGCTCATAGAAGGTAATACTACCTAGCAAATGCTTCGTTTTGTACTGGATTTATTTTTCTTTCTTTCTTTTTTTAATGCCATTCTGTATACTTGAAATAAAATAAGAATAATAAGAATAAGGCGCCCCCTGAGTACCTGAATCCAAGAAAAAGGTGAAGAGTTATGTCAACCTCAGTTGGTAGATGTGAAAATTCTGGTCATTTAAAAGATATCTCCTTAGTCATGCATTATTTATTGGGTGAATTAGAATTTATAAATTGTAAATTGGTTTATATATCATTCTCTCATGAGTGTGGTTAGTGTAACTTTCCAGAGATATGCATAAGCCCTTGGTACAGTGACCAAATAGAGTTTTTTGACCTGCAGAACTGAGCAGAATTCCTCTGACCCGAGTGATGACAGTCTGCATTTCCCAAAGAAATACTTTTGCCAAAGTTCCCAGATACCTCCTCCCAGTGCGGTGCTTCCTGCTCACCAAGAGTCTCTGACCTCAGTCAACTCACTCCCTGTAACAAAGGTCTCAGGAAAATCCTTCTGCTGTATCCAAACGCATATTACTGAAACTCTCAGGTTGTGAAAAAAGGTTAAGAAAAGGCCCTCCCCAGTTACAGCAAGATTCCGCCCTGCATGTCTAAACACAAAACCACGTAGTGCAACACAGCCATACAAATTTAATTCCCAAACCATGCTAGATAGTTGGGGCAATTTTAAGGGGGGTGGGAATACCGTAACAATGTTGTCTTTGCAACTCTGTCAAACGTGAACTGTATGTGAGGGTAAAATGAAAAGTACTAAGAGAATTGTTCTCTCACGGCTTGTAACAGGTCATTTTAATCAGATGGGATGTTGGCAGTGGCCTAGTAGCTACCCTTATTATGTTACATAGCATCACTCACTTTTTGGATGGTGAGTTTTATTAAGTTTGTGTTTAATGTCATAGGTCAAAGAGGAATTAAAGCTACAGTGCCTGTTTTCCTGCATTCATTTCTCATGAAGGACCACAGAGCAGTTACTTCTCACCATAATGCTGACATACCACGATGCATCTGGTGGTCATTTTTCCCAGTCTTGAAAGTTGCTGATTGAAAGAGAAAAGAGAAGCATGCCAGTCAGCTCCCCCAATGTTATGGTCACCTGGAGTATCACTGGGTGCAGGTGGGAACTCACAAAAGGCATTTCTCTTAACACAAGACAATCACAACGTTTCAGGTGTGTGTGAGTGTGTGGATGGGATGTTGGCTTGAAGTTACAACACTCGCAGAAGTGCAGCAGGTGCTGGCAGTGAAATGTAAGCTAGCCCTGTAATAAAAGCTCCTGGGAATGCAGAGGATGCCTCGGCATTAGGCATTAGGCATTCTCCTCGTGTTTCACATAAATGCATCCTGTTCTCAGGAGCAGACGAGCAGTGCATTTGCACTGGCTCATTCAAATTGAATGTTGGTAAAAGGAGAGTCCTAAGCAAACAGAACAGTCTGGCATCTTTGAAAGCAGGAGCAAGGTTAAGCTGTCGGCCGCATTCTCTGCTGTTTATTGGATGTTTATTTGCTGGCCTCGGTATGCACCCAAGGTACCTTGCAGAGAGGCACAGATGGGGCGACTGATGCCTGCATGGCACCCATGCAATTTTGCTTGGGCTCTTTTGAGCAATAAAGTTCAAGGCTTTATTTGTGGCTTCACCTGCTGTCCCCAAGCTTGCCGTGGATAATGTTTTGCTGGAAGAGAAAGCTCCTCCGACGAGGCAGTTTGTATTGTATTTTTCTTTTGTTCTTCTTTTTCAAGGCTGCAGCTTTAACTTTGTCACAGCAAGGGTAAGGAGAGCGAGCCTATAGGGAGCTTTTTGCAACATGCTTTTTCAATTAGTTTTAGCAGGAGCGGAGCATCACCAGCAGCAGTGCTCGCTTGCTCTCTAGTCATGTGCTATGAGGAATAAAGACTCTGTAGGGCAGTGAACCTGAACTTGGCCTATTCATCCATACTGCATTGAGAGATTGCATGGAGTGGAGTCAAATGCCACTTGGGGGTGAAGAGCACTCATCATCTTGCATTCCTGCTGGATATATTAGGAAGGACCCTTGACAGAATCCAGTAATTAAAAGGTAAACCGTGAAGTGTGTGCTGTGTGTAGGAACATGTGAGCTGAGGGGAGATCGCACTGGGGATTAGGGAGTTATGTTTCACTTTTTTAGGAATGAGGTATTTCTTAGATTTTCTTGGCCAATGGATCAGTAGAAGGAGAGAGATTTCGACTTGCTGCTGACTTATAGTATAGTCCAAAAGTTACTTTTACACATGAAGATGTCTCATCTTGTCTGCAAGTGCTTAGAACTTTATCGTACTTCTATCCTTGCAGTAAGCATATTCTCAATGGGAATCCTGGTGGAAAGAAAAGTTTTGACCACAGAAATGAATGAGTACAGTCTTTGCTGCCTCTGTGTTCTTTCCAGTGAAATCTCATCTTGAGAATGCCTTCGGTGTTTTGAAGCAGTGGTTCTGTTTGTTTGCTTTTCCAAAATGTAGTAAGCAATGGATTTCAGAGACACAAAAATCCTAGGAAATGTGACTCGTGCCTTACATTCATTTCTAAAGACATATAGTTACCATCATCCCTTAGGGGATGATCTTCAAGAGAGGGAGTGCTGTGTTAAAGCATATCGGCTGCTTAATGGAATTTAGCACCGTCTTTCGTAAATCATTTTTACATGTATTGGGTTTAAATGAATACTGTCTGGAGGAAGCAGTGTCTTTTGGCAATGTGTGTTCCATGCAAGTAATTGAGAAATTTTGTGACTATAAACTTAACTTGTGCTTAGTAAATCTCTTGTCCAGCTCTTTGAGCTCTTTTACGAACTGCATTAAAAATAGAAAGATAGGTTTTTAATTAAACTAGATATTGGATTTGCCCTCAGGGAGCTGAAATGCAGGTATGGGGGCATGTGGACAATGTTCATATTAATTGCAATTTAAAAATAAGTCTGCTGTTCTTTAGATTTTATGTGTGTGTGTGTGTGTGTGTGTGTTCTTTAGATCTTTGGGGCATTTTCTTTTATCACCCTACACAGCTGAATCTACTGAATATCTGTTTCAATTAACACTCAAATTGAATAGACAGATAAATTTTTATAAAAATATACCTAATATATATTCATTAGATATACATACCCATTTTATGTATGTATGTATATATGTATGTATTTATTTATTTAATATTTATTGATACATACCTGTGCATGTGTGTATCCTCCAGAACACTTTGTCCAAAAGGTTAGATTGGGAGCAAGGCAATTTGTCAGCAGCAGAGTTAACAAGACTTAGAATAAAGCATTCTTGGCATATAAATATTGGTTCTCAAAAAGAAGAGGCATGCTCAAGTATGCATCCTTCATTGGTATTTCACTTGAGAAACAATGGTGGTGATTACTCAGGGATTCACTGTGTCATGACATGTAAATTATTTCAGCTCCAGAAACTCTGCATCTGATCTGAGGATGAGAGGATGGGCATGGGACAAAAAGTTAGGGGAGAGATGCAAGGTCTTTGGGGAAAATTGGTATTAGAAGTAGCAGCTTCTGATGGATTTTATGCTGGTACTAGGGGTCAACTAGTAACTTGATAACTTAGTAGGAAAAACAATTTTGATTGATAACACATTCTTCATTGTTTTGAGCCTGTAAAAGTATATCTTTAGTTCTCTTTTTGGTCTGTCTATTTAATTTCTTATTTAAGGTATCAGATTCTTCCAAGGAATGCTTTGTTAGTGAGTTTTTAAAGGTACAAACATATAGTTTTATGGAATATTTTATAGCAAAATGTCAACATAAAAAGCAAATACTTTACAAAATATGTGACTAAATTTTCAGAAATACAGTTTTGCAGAATGAGAACTGAGTTTAGAAAAGGGCAAGATGAAGAGCAAAGCATAGAAGGATTCATACCAGTTTTTCTTCATTTTCAAAGAAATTGAAATTTTATTATCTTCTTACCTTTAGTTAGACTATGTATAGCTGCATAACAGTAGAAAGGAGAGAAAATAAGCTGGGTCTATGTTTCAGCTAATTTAGATGAATTTAGCAATTTAGTTTTTTGTCATGTGAACTATTTTGCTTGAACTAAAGCAATTATCTGGTTCACTCATGAAAGGTGTCCAGAGTCCCACTGGAGCTGAAAGTTGCTGTAAGAATCATTTACGTGAGGGCCCAACCTTGCCTTGTTTGTTAAAACAGCCGAGAAGAGTCATGTGATGCTGGAAGTCAGAAACGTCTGTGCTTGATTTATTTCCTAATAGGATTTATCAAAGCAATTGTGATATCTTGTATTTACAGAGCAGCCTTTGTGAACAGCTCAGAGTGTTTTTTGAACATTATCTAATTATCGCAACGACACAGGGAAATAGAGAGCTCATACTATCTCCACTCCACAGTTGAGATGACAGAGAGGTAAAGCAATTTACCCAAGATAATTCAGAAAAATGCTGACACACAGCTAGGAAATGAGCCAAGGTGAGCTCCATGGGTGAATCTGGGAAATTTTATCTGTAAGGCCCAGTTGACTCTCAGTGTGCCCCCTGGCGTCCTCAAGCCAGGAAGAATTTGTTCTTTCTGAACTTAAAGGTTGCTATCCCAACAATTTGTGGTTATAGGATTCCAGTGACCTGTCTGACATCTGCAATGATCAACTGGAGTGGAAGCGATGAAGGACACGACTGTAGGCTGCAAAACTGGGGCGACAGAATTAGCAAATGTCACTTGAGGTCTTTACAACCAATACAGAAAGCAACAGGACCTACGACTTTCCAATGTTTAGACTTGAAAAACATTTGGACTCTCTTTAGAAGCCTGTCAACTGTAGAGGAGCAAGTTGGGATGCTTTCTCATCCTTGATATAGGAACCATGAAACAGACAGGAAACACGCTTCCTTTAGTGTTTTAGCTTTTAGTTACTAAGGCAGGCCAAGCGCAAAGTTGAATTAACATTAACAAATTAGAAAAAATGTTGTTCTTATACACTCATGAAGACTTATTCATTCTCTTTCCTCTGCTTTATTAAGTGCTTATTTTGAAAGAAACCGTGTCCCAGTTACAAGACAAGAAAATACTTTCACATACATAGAAATTAGCAAATACACACCAAAGTAGTTGCAACTTAGCATCTTATTTAGATTCATAGGCAGTTAAATGGCAAGGTAAGGACCTTCAAGAACACCATTACAAATTGAGACTGCTCTGGCTATGATCAAATTGTAAATGCAGTAATGACACAGTAATCCAGAGGTAGAGTCTGGGCAGATGGATCCTGGAAGGAAGGTCTGCAGAATGGAGTAACTCTACCAGGGGATGAGATCCAATAATCTGTAAGAAGGTCTCAGCCCATGGCGTGACACCCAGTGATGTTCTTGTGTGTTGCTGCATCTGAATCTGAACAGTGGGGAAGCAAGCTCAGAGGGAGGCAGCCTAGTAACAGAGCCACTGGGGACAGTGGACCAGGCTCGAGGCTTTCAGAAAGGGAGGAAAGACCAAAGATCTGGGGAAGAGCAAGAAGACCTGGTGGGAGATTGAAAGAACCCAAAGAATCCATACGGATGCTGGTGCTGAGAGTCAGGGACAGAAACATGAAGGCTAGCAGGGAGGTGGCTCTTTGTACCCCCAGTGGAAAGGGTGAGAATAGAATAAGACAATAGAATTTGTGTGATTAGTACATAAAGGCCTCTAATAAGTGAGTTTTAAAGGCTGCAAGAAAAGCTACGAAAGGCATTTTGGAAAAATGGATATGAGAGAAAAGACCCTCTTTTCCCATGACCAAAGGTGATGAGAAAAGTAGCTTAGACCTAAATAGAGGTAGGGAAGATGGGGTGACCCAGCAGCAGAGGACAATGATCCAAAGACTGGCCGAGCAGATGCTTGTGAAGCTGGGAGAGTTGGGAAGTTGAGAGGGCTCAGAGGGGACTGGGGAAGGCCTAAACCCCAAGTACCTAGTGTGGATTATGCACTTGGGGACGCTGTGACCCTGGGAAGCTGGGGGATTTTCTCATCTACACTTGGTGACTCACCTAACATAGCATAGCACACAATAATTGTTTCCTGAACAAAAGCAAAACTTTGTGCTTGGTGCTGCTTACGTGTGATGGCCCATCCTCCTCTGTAAAGCTATCCTCAGAACTACTGGGGAATGTGGGGAATGACTTGTTCCCTCATCCTCAATTTTAAAATTATGCCCACCCCTTGGCTCTAGCATTCCCTGTCTGTCTCTTTGCTTTGTCTTAATTAGAATTACTCACCACCAGTTGACGTATTACGTGTTTTAACTATTTATTGAACGTGAGAATGGAGGTTCCTTCCTGGTAGCAATTATCTATCTTGTTCACTGCTTTCTCCTAAGAGCCCAAAATAATGCTGCCTCAGAAAATGTTTGTTGAATGAATGGCTTGATCCTAATCCATCTTGTTTATAGCCCTTCTCTGGAATTTTTTCCATAGGACTGGTATTACTTGTATTCTGTGCTCTAACTCCCTGCCCCAAACAGGGGTAGCAAATTTGTCATACTAATTTTTTAAGTTGTTCAGTGAGTAGGATAGCTCCTTAAACCTGTAGAGGTACTTAATATATATTTACAAAATTGAAAGTATTCCAAAAAATATAGGATATGATTGCCATCTTTAAAATTTTATAGTCAGACTCATCTGTCACATAGACAGAAAATTTTCTAACAATAAGAGGATATATTTAAACTAGTGGTTCTCAAATAAGGGTGTTTTTGGCCACCCTCCTCCCCGGGGGATACTTTGGAAATATTTGGAGACATTTTTGTAGTCACAGCTGGTGGTAGGGGTGAGGGTGCTACTGGCATGCAGTGGCTAAAAGCCAGGAATGCTGCTAAACCTCCTACTGTGCACAGGACAGCCCCCACCACAGAGAAACATTCAGCACCAAATCTCAATAGTGCTGAGGTTGAGAAACCCTGGTTTAAAATAAAACTCTTACCACGTTTTAGAATGGTTTTTATTATTTGTCTTTATTTTCCATTGAACTCGTGCTTCTTGGTGGCAGTGGTCTGTATTACTCATATTTGTGCTACCCAAGTTCAACACAACACCTGGAATATATTAGGTTTTTAATAAATGATGGCCAAATTGATGAATTAAGGAAGGTTAATGATGCCAAGAAAGGCGCTTCAGCATCCTTTTTGGGACAACAGCATTATATTTAGAAACTGCGTTTCTAATCAAGGCCTTGACATTAAATAATCAATAGGGTCAATGACAAGTTACAGAAGCAGAGACACAACAGCCACACATTTTTGTCTCTGTTAAGAAGTCTAGTGGGCCTCACATCATAGAATATTAGCATTGGAGGGGACCTGAGAGATCATTCAGTTCAATTACAGGTGAGGCACTTAAAACCCAGGGAGACTGAAGGACTCACCTAAGGACTCAGAGTTCAATGACAGAACTGGAAGTAGAATTGTTTGTAGCTCATAGTCTTGGCATGTTTTCATCATGCTAAGCTGTCTCCACTATATCAGCCCTACAAAAATTAGCACAACAGATTGTTGTGATTACATGAGGTACTACCCTCAATGTAGTATTGAATTTATTAATAACATATAAAAATTATATCTTTATAGTATTATAGAGTTTGACCTTGAACTAATATGCTAGGCATTACTATCATTAACAAAGAATTTGGAATAATGGAATGTTAGACCTTTGAAGAAATCTTGGTAACCATCTGGTAAACCCTTGTATTCTGGAAAGGAGGAAAGAGGGCATCAGAGATCGGGAGCTTTATCCAGAGTCATAGAAAGGGGGTGCTAGAACTCTCTGTCTTCTTTTTCACAACGGGAGTGTTTCCTAAAATTAGTTACAAAGGATATTACAGGAAAACAAGGTTACCCCATCAGGTAAATTTAGAAAATGCGAGGGTAAACAAAAACAAGCAGGTATGTTTGCCAAAGGACATCTCAGAGTTTTTCATATATTATATACCTCTCTAAGAGGGAAACACAATACATGACTCCTCTAAAACTTATTAATTAAGAGATCATTTATAATATATACCAGTGTTCCTCAGAATATACTTTATGAAAACTGCTGTATCATTTCTTCCAGACTATTTAATTGATAGAAATTAAGCAGCAGGCTTACTCAGGTTTCAGAGGGACTTGTGGGTACACTTTTGGATGGACCATGTCTTTTTTTTTTCACTCACATCTTTTCGAGAAAGCTGTCCAAAGGAATTTGAATTGGTATGTTCTGTTTCTCATGGTAGGGTTCCCAATTTCTGCTCAAAGTTTCAGAGTCATTCCTGTGACTAATCTTGCAGAAATAAGTATGGAAGCATGGTAAAGTGGAAAGACACTTGGCTGGAAGTCGGAGGATGGTGCATTGGCAAGTCAGCTAACTCCTATTGGTTATCAATGAAATTGGACAAGATCTGAATGGCCTTGAGTGCAGAATTTCAATGAGATCAGATGAGACTGTGGGGCTAGGCACTTTAAAGGGCACACTAAGAAATTCTGTGGTTTTTATCCTGTCTATGTGATAGAACCTTTGAACAGCTTGGTATAGAGAGACCAAGTTACTTTCTGACCTGCTGCCTGATGATCCCATGCTGCTGAGAATACAGACCTTAATAAGTAATACCAAGAGACAAGGTCAGTCCTTCAATTACTTTATATAATTGTCACTAAATATTGACTGTATAAAGATCAATATTTAAATTGACTTGAATTTATAATAAAATTGTTCCTTAGTGGAAACACCCACCAACAAAAGGTTGCCCTTTACACATCAAAACTTAGGAAACTGGACTATACCAAAAAGTACATATTTCACAAATATGTTTATAGTAAGAGCCTTTAGAGAATTTCAAAGAAAGTATATTAACATATAATTAACAATGAAAAAGAAGGAGAATTAAAGAGGTTCTAAGAATAATCCAGATTGACACTGAGCCAAATGATAGATAAAACTCTGCACCTTAACCTATAGGTAAAGCAGTCCAAAGAGAAAGGGAATAATGTTTGAAAAAGCTGTCCAAAGGAGTTTAAAATGGTGCCTTTTTTTTTTCTCACAATAAGGTTTCCCCTATTTGCAACCCAAGGCCTTTAAAATCATTTCTTTGACAGTCCTTTTAGAAATTTGGAATGTTCACAAATAAGTAGAACTCTACATTCAGGTGAGCTTTGAGATGACCCATCTCTTGCTTCTCTTCATTGAACTTGATGCCTTTCAAGTTCACCAGGATCAAAACCTTACTTAGGAAATCACATGAAGAACATTGGTATCTGCCTCGTAATTGGAAACAAATCCCAGCCCTTCAGAGTGAAATGGACATTCAGAGGTAAATCTCATAACATCTGGAAGGAGCTAAGTACAGCTGAAATTGCCACCAAATGAAACGACCCTCTCAAATGATGAGGTACAAAGCAACAACCCATTTCTGTGGAAAATTACATGAGGGAAAAAAACTTGGGAGAGTTGGCCCCCAAATATAGACTCAATGGTTTATGCAGGGAGTGAATGGGGAGAAATTTATGAGCAGCCAAGGATGAAAGTGTGTGGATGGATTGATTGGAAAGGACTTTTTCTAATTCTTGTGGTTCAGCTTTGAGTTTGATAGATGGGCTCCTCAAAGCATTTTGGGGTCTATCTGACCCTCTTGGAGTTCATGTATCATTGTTGACTGCTTGTTCAATTGGTATGCCCTTTTTCTATTCTGTTTGCTTTCAAGAAATAAAAAGAACCAGAATGTATTATCTGCTTCTCTGCTTGTTTTACTGTAGCCAACTCATCATCATTTTTGCATGAAAATGCCTCAGCGGCTCTTGTATATTTACCTAATATGTCACTGGCTACAAAGGGGCTGGCAGTGGTGAATAGAAGAGGTGCAACTCAAAGGACAAAGGCTGTTCATCAAGAATAACAAATGGAAATGGTGATAAATAAATGAAAGGACAAGAAATCTGTCATCAGAAAAGGAGGTTGTAATAAAGAGCTATTAGTAGTTACACTAGAAAGGAATCAAAACATGCACTTTTTGGCAAACAAGACATAAAGGAAAGCCTTTCGTATTTTATTTATTTTTCCGTACTGTATTTAGTTTTAACTTTGTGTTCATAGGTTGCTCTATTCTTTTAATTACCAAGTTAAGAACATTATAAAACAATAGGGAAACCATCCTGTCTTTGTCTGTGCGAGATGAATGTCTAATGATATCAGCAAGCTTTTCAGTGACAAAATTTGCAGATGTAACATTGATAAATATTTTTCACTGTTTCAGATCCGACAAATATCCCTCCGGGCTCAGGTACATTAAACTTGGGTTAACACCATTTCAGACAGACCTGGTGATTAAAGGCTGTGTATTTCTATTTTATGGCATTTAATCTAAGCCTCTAAGAAATTCTAAATCAGATTAAATAATGTGAAAGTAACTGCCTGAAAGATGTTCAATGGAACGTAAGTCTTATTGATTATAGAGTGAAATGAATCTCACTCAGAGACAGGATGGAAAGTTATGTCTAGGAAGGAAGCTTTTTAATAATGTGTCATGATTGAAAAGATAAGTTTAAATCAGGTGAATAAGAAAAACATTAAAATGAATTAATCATGCATCAACATCTTGTTGGAAATATCTCTTATTTATGAGATTTAATAAAAATTCTGTTAATAATGTTACTGTTTCTAATTTGATGTACTTGCATCATTTCAGAAATTTCTGTTTTTTTCTTGTAAGTCTCCGAAGGTTAGATAAGCAGGATGATATGATATAAAACGAATTCTGAGATCATAAAGTATTTTCTACCCTTTCTCTCCCCTTCCATTCTTCCTCATGCATACAATAGATCTGTCTTGGTTATGGTCTCAGTACATCTCATAGCCATTGTCCACGTCTGTTGGTGGTGTAACTGTCCATTGACCACGGAAGTTGTCACTGTGACAACTCTTCCTTCGCTAGCCTTATGTTACCTCTGGTTACATCAAGGGCATGGGAATCTTTAAAAAAAAAAGTAGTATAGTTATACAATGAAATACCATACAGCAATGCAAAGAATGAATTACTGTGATACAGACATAATGTTCTAGTGCAAGAAACCAGATAAATATATATATATTTGTGTGTATATATATACACACTGCTTGATTCTATTTATATGAAGATTAAGAACAGGCATAATTAATGTATGGTGATAGAAGTCAAAATAATGGTTACTTCTGGGGGCCAGTTGGGTATTGACTGGAATGGCATATGAGGAAACCCTCTGGGTACTGGATATGTTCTATATCTTGGCAGCAGTGTTGGTTACAAGGGCCTATCCCTATGTAAAAACTCACTCAGCTATACACTTAAGATTTATATACTTTATTGTATATATTAAACTTCAATAAAACATTTTTAAAAATCTATTCACATATTTAGATGCAAGATACATTGTAAAAAACTAAAAAAAAAGACAATTACCATATGATCTAGCGATTTCACTTCTGGTTATTTACCTAAAAGAGTTAAAATCAATTTGTTGAAGAGATGCCTGCACTCCCATATTCATTGCAGCACTATTCACAATAGCCAAGTTATGGAATCAACCTATGTGTCCATCAACAGAAGAATGGATGAAGAAAATGTGGTGCGTGTATAAATATACATACATATATATATGTATGTATGTATATATATATACAATGGAATACTATTCGGCCTTAAAAGAAAAAGAAATCTTGTCATTTTTGACAACATGAATAGAATTGGAAAACATCATGCTAAGTGAAATAAGATAGGCACAGAAAGAGAAATATTGCACATTTTCACTTTCCTGTGGAATTGGAAACAGTCAAGGTCATAGAAGCAGAGAGTAGAATGGTGGCTACAGAGGCTGGGGTTGGGCGGAATGGGGAGATGATAGAAGGGACAAAGTCTCAATTAAACAGGAGGAATACTTTTTTTCGTGTGAGATCTATTGCACAGTATGGTGAATATAGTTAATGATAGCGTGTTATGCATTTCAAATTGCTGAAAGAGTAAATTTAAAATGTTCTCACCACAAAAATGATAAGTATTTGTGAAAATGGGTATGTTAATTATCTTGATTTTAATTATTCTACATTGTATTCATAAATTGTAACATTGCATTATACTCCATAAATATATACAATTATAAATTATCAATTTATAATAAAAAAAATTTAAAAAGATACATTCTAGTGAATATATTAGAAGAGTTTACTTTTTAAGCAAGAAAGATCTCTGAATTGTGACTATACTAATATTTCCTATAATTAACAATGGTAGCATAGACCTTTACTAAATATTGAACATGTGTAGCCTCATTCCCATTTTATAGATTGCCACCAAAAAGAGTTCATCTTTTGATGTTCTATAGCTATTAAGTGTGACTGTGCCAAATTTAACCCCAGATTCATCTGACTCCAATTCTATGATGGGAGCTAATGAAATTGTGACTACAGTAGAAGTCAAATTGAAAATGGTATCTGATAAATTATTAGCTTTGAATGTTATAGTTTCTAGTCTTTCTAGAGTAGCTCTAATGCAGTTTACATAAGTACTAGGCTTCAGTGTTGAATGTCAGCTTTGTGATGAAGGAATAAAGTCATGCAGGGAATCAAAAGTAGGTTCACAAAAGTCAAGGCTATTGTGGTTTTATTTTTTTCGGTGTGAGGACAGAACCTATTAATGGCATAAAAGAGAGATTATGAATTTAAAAAAGAGAGAGAAATTTGGCCGAGCATGGTGGCTCATGCCTGTAATCCCAGCACTTTGGGAGGCCGAGGTGGGAGGATCGCTTGAGCCCAGAAATTTGAGGCCAGCCTGGGCAACATAGTGGGACCCCATCTCTACAAAAATAAAAAAATTAACCGTGCACAGAGGCATATACCTGTAGTCCCAGCTACTCAAGAGGCTGAGGCAGGACGATCATTTGAGCCCAGGAGTTTAAGGCTGCAGTGAGCTATGATCAGGCCACTGCATTCCAGCCTGGGTGACAGAATGAGACCCCATTCCCTCCCCACCAAAAAGAAAAATTCTATGAAATATAAATTAAATAATTTGTAAATATTCAAAATATAAAGTTTTTTCTATTTATTTGGTCATGATCCCTTTTTACCTTTGTGTGGGTTTCTCAAAGGCTCCAGTGTATACCAAATATTTATTTGTGAGATCATCACTTTTGCTGTCAATTCTTTGCCTTTTGACAAAATACAGATTTTTTTCTCTGTTTAATAATCTGCATTACTTGTGCTCTCTATAATGCTTAATGTACTTAGACAGTGCAACAAAATATGTTAACTTTGCTGTAAGAGTCATTTTGTCCATCACCCGAGAATGGCAGAATAGTAGAATGAGACTGAGTCCTTAGCAATCACATTTGGGACTTCCTCATGTCAGAGAAGGCTGGAAACTGGTGCCCCCAAAGGCACAGTACTTAGTTTTGTGGCTACATTGCTTGAGAGTAATGACGCTAAGTCTGACATTACCTTGTGATGTTTATCACTTTTTTCTGGATCTGTGATGTCACTCCAACTATATGGTGAATTTTTAGGGGCCAGTAACTAAGTTTTATATATCTTTTGGAAATCTTCTTCTAATTTTCTTTTTGCTCACACATTTCTGATTTCAATGTAGTGGCTCAAGAGCTACTTTAAAATGTAATCAAGAGAGTGTTGATGGGAATCAAATTTTAAATTCATCCTCCCTTATGTCTCAATGACTTCATTACGGTTCAGTAATTTCTGAGGTTTCCAGATCAGCATGGAAAGAAATATCAGTATTTCAAAGAGTCAGTCCTTTGGAACAGAAAGCCTATAAAAGATGCTCAATCCAAACCTCTTATCTTAGATCTGAGACCCTTTTAAACATAGAATCATAAATGTCTCACAGACCACTTCTTAGGAGAAAAGTTTCTAATTCTTTTAATAAGGAAAAATAATTGAGAGAATAATATTTTTACTCAAGAATCATTGCTTTCTATTCCCCTACCCCACCTCCTTATTCATGTGATTGAAATGGGGAAGGGGAGAGGAGAATAACACAAATCAGATTCCTGACATTTAAGGTCCCTTTGTTGTCAAGAAAGAGAGAAATAACTTCTCCAGGGGCAATGTCCCAGACGGAAGTTATTGCTACCTACAGACATCTATGAAAAATGAGTCCGCAGCGTGATGCACTGCCCTTTCAGAACTCATTGGCTTTCAGTGATGACTGGAAGCAAATTAGGAAAGGAACATTTCTAGTTATTATCTAGATTTGCTCACAGCTCGCTGGGACTCTGGTCTGTCGATACTGCGCCTCATAGAATCGTAGCATTTCAGAGGCAGAAGAGCCTTTGGAAATCATCCAGTATCTGGTCCTCATTTTAGAAATGAGGAAAGTGAGTACAAAGAGGTCAAGTAACCGACTAGCTGGTGCAGAGCTCACTGGGAAGCCAGGTTCTCTCTGACTTCTGCACCAGGGCTCTGTCCTCGGTAGTGTAACCTTACCACGTGCTAAAAATCTCTATCTGGAGACACCTAGGTGAACAACTCGAGGCTTAGGAGCTTTTGAATAGAGCCGGAACACAGGGGCCTCACCCACTGTAGAGATGCAAAAGCCAAAATTCTGGCTGAGAGGAGTGTCACTTTGAGATTTGGTGAGTCCTGATCACTGCCTTTTAGCCTACTGTTCCAGCTGCATGAAGTTGCATAACTCTGTCCTAAGTAGGGTCTTAGTAAACTCTATGCCAACTCTGTCCAATAAAATTTTTCGTCAATGATGGAAATCTACTAACAGCCATGTTTGGCTGTTGAGTAGAATTTTCAGCTCTGATCTAAGTGTCCGCATTATTTTCTCTCTGCTTCTCATATCCTAGAGATAAGACCATCCCATTTAATCTAAAGTCTAGATACAGTAAAACAATTTTAAATTATTTTTAATTTTGCCTCAGTGTACACTTACTTCATTTTTGAAAGTAACAAACTTAAAAGTGCATGGATAAGATGTGAACAGGTCGCATCAATAGTTTGGAGGGCAGGGAATGCAAATCCAATTTGTAAGCTTGGAACTATCTTCAGTGTATCTTCTACTTCTATCTTTCTGTGCCTTCATTTCCCCAGTTCTTAAGGAGAAACAAAGCATCATTGGTAGAATTGCCAGATTTAGCAAGTAAAAATACAGGATGGCTTGCATGTTTATCTGAAATTCAAATTAAGCTGGGTATTCTGCATTTTATCTGGCAATTCTAGTAGTCTGTTCTTAAAACATGCATTCTACCCTTTTAACTTCTTTCTATGGCTTCAAGGAGAAAGAAAGAAAAAAAACAGAAAAAAATTCTTAGACATATTTTCATCATCTTTTGTTTTTCATTTATATGTCTCTAATAGAATTTTCTTGACCATAGAGGTAATTTTTAAAAAGGTGATACATTGTTAATCTAAATTAAGATAGGCTTGGCTTATCTTGCCCTCTGGGTTGGAAAACAATTAAGTAGATATTGAACTGAAGTG
Source organism: Avahi laniger (assembly GCA_963575035.1). Classification (NCBI taxonomy): domain Eukaryota; kingdom Metazoa; phylum Chordata; class Mammalia; order Primates; family Indriidae; genus Avahi; species Avahi laniger. The sequence goes on along the minus strand of CAUYSK010094138.1, from coordinate 23,175 downwards.
TGAAGAACTGTGAATTTCTAAAGGATCATTATATTCCACTAATGTCCATTCTAAATGGGTTATTTTTAAATACAGAGACCTTATTTTTAAATAACCAAACCATTGATTTGTTTTTCTTTTTAAAGCCACAGCATTTTTGGTGTTGCTGCTGTTTTTAGAACAAATATACCTGGCTTTTCAGAAAATGACAGACGGAGTCATTGTTTCTTGACTAATGTCTGTCTCCAAAAAGATTAAGAATTTGTACATAATTTATTCTCAAGTAATCCATTTGTCAAGATAGCATTTTCACCCCTGAGGAAGTACAAGGTAATAAAATATTTCTCTACAGATCTACCAAATGCATTTTTAATAATCAGAGCTTTTAAGGAAAATCTTAGACATCTGACTGCTTATGAAAGATGGAAACCTGTAGCCATTCTGTAAAACTTGAAATTTAATTGCCACATATGTGTGATAATAAGAATAGGCAATAGTATTGACATCAATATGGAAATGTCACGGCTTACTTATTTTGCCATCACTGAGTGATGGCTATCACAATTAAAAGCAACAACGTTTTAAAGAGGAAAGAATCACAGTGGAATCCTATAATTTCAGGGTTAGAAGAGACCATATATCTCTGTGCTGAAGCTGAGACATGGTGAAATGAGGGGATTTAAATAATTATTTAGGATAATGAAATAGAATGGTGGCTCTTGTTTACGGCCAAGTGAAATTTGTTTTGGCCTTCGCCCTGTAACCTTTTTTTCTCTCATGAACTTTTCTCTTCTTTTTGAGGTAATCTTTTAATTGCATTTCAAATGAAAATAAAAAAATATTTCCTAATAATTGTTTTTAAAAAGATGTTAGTTGCTCTTTCCTGACCTTTTTGACAATTGGAGAGTCATGCTGCAGACAAACAGTGAGTGTTAGTGGTAATCCTTTTCTCTTTTTCTCGCTCCCTCTCATTTGTTTGTTAATTCTTCTATTCTTTCCTTCTTTCTTCCCTCCCTCCCTTGCTTCTTTTTTTCCTTCCTTTCTTCCTTCCATCCTCCTTCCTGGCAGTGAAAAAGTCATTTGTTTTATTGATCAAATATAACATAGAACAGTCTGGAAGACTTGCAGTGCATTTGTTGTTTTCATCCCCATCTTTGGATTTATTTGTGTTCTGACTGAACACGCTGATCTCTTACAGCTATACAGTGCAAAGTACCCCATTATAAAAATTCAGGGGGTGAGTGGGTGATGTTGTACACAGGATTTGCATTTGAATCACAAGTGCTGAGGTAAAGATGACTGAGATCTTCAGACAGACTATTCGCTCCCAGCATATTGCTGCTTGGCATTTCTAGGACTCAGGGAAGCCTGGATCCAGCTTGCCACATCCGAAGCATGAAATTTCCTACTTATCTGGCTGTGTTGACAAATTTAACTAACAGACATCTGTTGCTGTAGGTGTTGGGCACTGACCAATAACAATTATAGCCTCCAACTCTATGCTTGTGTTATGTAGAGTTAGTTAAGCTCTATTCACAAGCACACTGGCAAATTAATTAGTCCCAAGAGGCTTCTCTGGGGAACTGGGAGATTGTGAACTGTAAGGCAGGTAGACCTCCAACAAAACCTCTCTGATGGGGCTGGCTTGACTTGGAGACAAATGAAAAGAAATTTCTTTGAGGATATGAAAGCCATTAAGTTGATCCTTTACATTTTTTTGTTGTTTATTATTTTTACTGCAAAGATGATACAGACTATCTGCAAAGATATGAACTATCACAACTAGCAGAGTTTTCACAAAATTAATGGGCAAATTTGTTTCCAGTTACTTATCCAATAAAGGATGAATTTGATCATTTTTACAGTGATTGTATGGATGTTGTTAATAGGAGTTTCATTCACATCGCCTGGAAAATTTTCAAATTTTCATCCATTCGCTCTTCTTTGATATAACTTTCCTTGAGAATTTATTTGAGCCTCTAGAGCCCTTTCTTTGACTTGGCTGTAATTGTGGCTGCATATTTTGCTAAGTGTCTACATACAATTTAATATTGGTTTAAACCTGGAAAAGTGATGACTGTGCTTTTGTAGGAATAGAAAACTCGAGAGATTAGACTAAGGCGGAGAATTTGAGAGCTCCTTGAAGTTAAGCAATGTTTTCAATTTTTGTCTATTTCATGTATGTTGGAATGTTCACATATTAGAATGATGTTCAATTCAATAGTCACAGTATAATATGCTACTATGGAAGCAGTAGAATTGAATGACAACTTTTTTAAATAAATGAATGAGATATTATTAATATTTAAGGTAATGTCAATAGCTGTAACAGCCATCCTCCTAAATCTCAGTGGCTTAAAACAATAGACATTTATGTCTCATAAACATAAAGTCTGACCAGTGGCAGGGAGGGTGGAGGGGGTGCTAACACTTTGCTCCATGCAGTCATTCAAGCACTAAGGCTGATGAAGGCTCTGCCACCTTCAGAATATGTGGTTTGTGATTTGTAGAGTATCCCTCGGTATTGAGGTTCATCTGACAGATGGGAAAAAAGAAAGCATGGAGACTTGCCTGGGAGATTTTATGGGCTAGGCCTAGAAGTGGCTCACATGATTCTGTCCACATTCCATTGCAGAACTCAATCGCATGTCTTCCCTAGATATAAGGGAAGTTGGGAAACATAGTCCCTGGCTGGGCAGCTGTGTCCCAACAACTCTATGCTATGAAAGGGGGACGTGAATTTTTTGTAGACAGATAGCCATCTTGGAAACAAATGGTTAATAAAACCTATTTCTGCTAATAAAAGCTGGCATATGATTGGCATTACCTTCTGCCTAATGACTTCTTACTGACCTATGTTTTCTTGTTCAGTAGCATGGTCTATTCTGGTTACAGGTCTTCTTCGGGGTCTGCTCTGAGATTGCTGGTAACAGCACACATACCTGGCTGATGGAATGAAGAAACTGAAAAAATATGAATGCTTATTATTAATTATGAAAGTAACTTGTGCTCATTAAAGAAGTTACAAAATCATAAAAAAGCAGAGAAAAAGAATGAAGAAAAACATTACTTTAGAAATCCCATTATGCAAGCATAATCACTGTTAGTGTTTTGGTACGTTTCCTGTCTTTCTTTTTCTACGTAGGTTGAGAGATCTTTTTTTTTAATTAATCATCCTCAAACCAGAAATACACCTTTTTTCTACTTTTTAAAGTTAACATTTGATTATAAGCATATTCATGTAACTGTATTCTTTTTAAAAGTACATTTTGTGATGATTGTTACTTATTTATTAACAAATGTTCCATATTTTGCTTAATCATTAACCTATAATTGGATATTTAAGTTTCTTCCAAATTTTTGCTCTTATATAAAATACTGTTTTTGTTTTTTTTGAGACAGGGTCTCACTCTGTCACCCAGGCTGGAATGCAGTGGCATCATCATAGCTCACTGCAGCCTCCAACTCAATGATCCTCCTGCCTCAGCCTCCTGAGTAGCTGGGACTACAGGTGCACACCACCACATCCATCTGTTTTTTTTTAATTTTTTGTGGAGGTGGGGTCTCGCTATTGCCCAAGCTGGTCTCAAACTCCTGGCCTCACACGACCCTTCTGCCTCTGCCTCCCAAAGGGCTAGGATTACAGGTGTGACACGCTGTGCCAAGCCATAAAATACTTGAATGAGATATACCTGTGTGTACAATTAAACGTTTTGGAGGGTGAAAAATAAATTCCTTGAAATTGCACTCAATCAAAACCCTATAAACATTTTTAGGATATACATACATATATACGTAGACATATAATATGTATATATGTGTATGTCTTCAAGTTACTTTGTAAAGGGCTTCCATGCGTTCACTCTCAAAATAAACTTGTAAGATATTTTTTAATGCCTCCTAGCCAACATTGAATTTTTTCTATCCTTGTTAATTTAAAAATAAAATTGATTATTTACTACCAATATAGGCATAATCCTCACATTTGGTGATGTATTTCCTTTCTTCTTAAATCATCCTCATTTGAACTTGCGATGATGTTCATAAAGTGACCAAGAGTTATTTCCCAGGAACTGAGGAGGCTGACACAACCCCAGATCACAGGAGTTCATGGGCACACATGCTTTAAAGAGCTCAAGTGGGACAGTCCTACTAAGCATTCCCCTGGACCCTCTTGGTTTTGAGAGATGGATTGTCTCTTGGTCCTTCACCCTGACACAACCAAACCCATCATGCTAAAGAAAGGGCAGGATCTGGGTGTATGTTCCAAGACCCCCAGACTTGCATAACAGCCGCCCAAACTTGGAACACCAAGAGTGAAGGATGACCAGTGTTTTTCAGAACATTTTTATTTAAAAATATACAAGTTTATAAACACAGTCACATCCCTAAGAACTGGACTTCTGTGGAGCACATTTTGGTAAACACACTCTGTATAATAATAATCAACTGAAGCATTAGTGCTATTAAGGCAATATGAGTAAAGGAAGAAAATCAACTGCAGCTATCAAGTGATGAGCATGCTAAATTAATTACAAATTACAATGCGAGGGTAGATTTCAGTTCTTTCAACTATACAATTTTGGAAAATAGATACAGAGGTCATGTTTTTATTATAGCAAGATTATGAAAAAAAAACAACCCTGTATCAGTATGATGGATGCTTTTGTTGGTGTCTTTGAATGTCTTCAATACCTGAGTATTCTGGTCACCTCTTGGCAGTCTGATGTAGGTGGCCATAGACAAACAGAAGAGACATTGCGGACCTCAGCCTCTCTCCTCTTCTGTTTTTCGGCTTTGTGGTCATTCTGCAGTTTGTCCCTCTAGTGCAGACTGGATAATGTGAATTTTCTAGAAAAGCACCAAGTCCTATATAAATGTCTGGCAGCATGGTTGATATTCACGATAATAACGTAATATAATAATATGGAAACTCCACGAGGACAAATGATTTTGTCTGTTTTGTTCTCTGCTGTATCCTCAATAACTAGAACAACACCAAGGTCAATAAATATTTGTTAAACAAATTAACATAAATATGTGTAGGCAGCGGCCTAACAGAACTGTTTGCTTCTTAACAGAGGGCAGCAGTAGGAAACAAGAGCCCACGAAACCGTCATTTGTTGATGACTCTTCAGTTACTGGGAGTTCTTTCTCCTTATAAATTAGGTAACCTTGGATAGTGCACATTTGATTTGACCACTTTTGAAAACTATTCTAGTTTTAATTGATGGGCTAAGTGAGTATCACTTCTTGAACTGAATTTCTCAAAATTAAAACCTAAGGGAAATTGTGTTGAATGTTTACCTCTGTTATGGTTTAGTAATCAAGAAGATCACAGTGAATGTGAGATTTTTTTCTGATTACTTTGTGTTCCAAAATTAATTTAGAACATATTCCCAAAATACTGGCAATTGCTATGGAGAGACTTAGATATATTCAACGTTTCATAAAGTAAAAGGCTACCCTGGAAGAATTCCATGTGAACTAAGAAAGTCATTGCTTGTTCCTTCCTCTGAATTCCAGGAAAAGAGAGGAAGTGAGTGTGTGTTGGCGTAGAGGGATGCAGCAAGGATAATAATTAGCTTTCATGTATTGCTTGGTTCTAGGCTCTTGGCTGGGAGTTTCACATACTAAAGTTATAATTTTTGTGCTTCCTGGACTTAGAGAAGTGCCAAAGTTCATTTGGAGGACGTGGTGAACATCAAAATTATGGGGCTATATGGTCATTATATCAAACTGTCTTAAAACATCAGCTTCTTTATTTTATTATTGTCAAAATTCAGAAAGCTTATTTGGGTTACGAGAAGTTATCAAGGGGGAGAACTATTTCCAAACAAAGGGTAAAATAAAATCAATCCAAAAAAGTTAGCTTTGCCTGCTTGTAATAACTACTCTGCAAGGAAATGTTTCAGGCTGTAATTATTGTATATGGCATCACTATGATATTCTTTTCATCTGTTGTGCATGAACGTTCTGTGTTTTTCAGTCCTCTCTGTACGAGTCAGTTCAAATATTTCTGTGGACCTCCTTCAAAGTTGTATCAGTACCCAGTTCGTGCTTCCTCTTCCATAGGCAGGGCAGTAAAATGAGTGCCGAACCAGCAGTCCTGCTGGGAGCAAGGCCCAGCCTTTCAGAAAATCCTGTTTCCTCAGGCTCCCTTCACTTGGCTAACTGTTTTTCAGCCTCCACTCTCAGCACAGACAGCATCCAGCCTCACCTGTGTCTTTCCTTAGTGCCTGAGTCTGGCTTAGCCAATCCTCATATGAGTCTCCAATGTCTTATTCATGTTTTTGCTTTAGTGCTTACTGCACAGTGTGCCTGTTGTGTTGCCCTGTAGGCAGTGAACTCCATGAAGAAAGGTTCTGGTCTACCTCATTCACTGGATTGTGTTTCGTACTTAGGACAATTCTAGTCGTAGCATAGTTCCATGCGGATGTAGGTGTAGATGTACATGCAGATGTGGGTGTGGGTATGGATATAGAGATAGAGATGTAGACATAGTCATAGATATTTTATATATAGTTAATCCTTGAACAACATGGGGGTTAGAGGTACTGATGCCTACACAGTAGAAAACCCACATATAACTTTTGACTCCCCCAAAACTTAACTACTAATAGCCTATTGTTGAGCAGAAGCCTTACCAATAACTTAAACAGTCGATTAACACATATTTTATATGTTATATGTATTATATACTGTATTCTTACAATAAAGTAAGCCAGAGAAAAGAAAATGTTATTAAGAAAATCATAAGAAAGAGAAAATATGTTTACTATTCACTAAGTGGAAGTGGGTCATCATAAAGATCTTCATATTCATCTTCACATTGAGCAGGCTAAGGAGGAGGAGGGAGAGGAGGGGTTAGTCTTGCTGTCTCAAGGGGGCAGAGGTACAAGAAAATCACATATAAGTGGATCCACACAGTTCAAACCCATGTTGTTCAAAGGTCAACTGTACAATTTTTTTTTAATGAAAGTATCTTACAAGTTCCTCAAAGCCACAAAATCCGAAAACAATATGGACACTGAAACTTTAATCCAAATATTTATGCTGCAGCATTCCACTTCGATGGAAAGAGATGATATTAGGCCAGAGGACATTTGCTTTACATTTGTGCTTGCCCTCACAATTCTCCCAGGTATTCCTTAGTTATAATAATATTGTCCCATGTCAAATTCTTGACTCTTCACCTGGAAGATATTCTTTGGCAAAATAGCCTTAAAACAAACTTAATGCTAATGTAGTTTGCTTTTGTTTCTGATTTCTCAGATGGGAGAAAGTAATGCAAGCACACTACCCTTATTCCATTGGTTAATAAACCCATTTTCTTAAGAGGGCTACCTTACAGTGCCTTGCACCCATATAGAGGTGAGATGAAACCCATATAAAATAATTAGCAGCATTAACCTTCAATGAGACTTTTAGAAAGTAAGTTGAACCATCTGCTTCTTCATATTTGTCATATTTAATTTACTGGGATGGCTTTTTGATTAGAAAATGGGCAACCACGGTCTCCTTTTGGGCAATCTGCCTAAAGCAGAGAGAAAACGCCAACTGGCAGAGTGTTATGCCTAAAATTATTGGATGAGTATTAATTTTAATGGCTCCCCCCCTTGGATGTCACTACATGTTTGAATGTAGCAAGCACCATGTCATATGTGAATCAAGTTCACTTAGTTTATAGGAAAATCACATTAACAACTGTCATTCCACAATTATAAAATGTGATTTTGAGAATGTTACTTTCTTATACTTTTTACCCCTACTCCTGAGAATTTTTGTGCCCTTTTCGACCTAGGATAGATGCCAAGCTACCACTTTAATTTATATGACTTTTATGCTCATTCAATTTGATGTACTGTTTGGCTTTCAAGCAAGTTCAGGCCAAATATTAAGTCCACAAAAGAGTTTCATTTAATCAGAGTTGGTTTTATTACTGTTTCTGTTTTGATAGTTTAAGGTCATGAAAGATATTGTGATAACACTGATTTGAAGACAACTCTTGAAACTAATGTTGTGACCAACATTAAATAAACCATACAGAATCCTGAAACTAAAAATCTTAAAATTCCATTTTTAGAAAGACTCATAGAAAGGGTTAATTCTCATGTTTTGTTAGAGAAATGCAATGAAAATATAAGGACCAAATTGCGTGTCCCTTAGCTTAAGACAGATCTCAGCTGAAGAAATCTGTCATTAGAAGCAAGTCTAATGTTCAAGTCACATGTTCACTTAATTTTTTTAAGAGAAAATGGACAGCTTAAATGTAGTTGAAATTAATTAATTGGTTGGTATTATATCCTTCAATCTTGAGACTTGAGAAGAGAGTTGTGTGCTTGCTCTCGTGCTCTCGCTCTCCTGCTTTCTCTCCCACCCTCTCTCCCTCTCTCCCTCTCTTCCTCTCTCCTTCTCTTCCTCTCTCTCTCCCTCCCTCCCTCCCTCTCTCTCTCCTTTTCTTTCTCTCTCTCCTCCACCCTCTCCCCTTCTCTCCTTTTCTCCTCTCTCTCCCTCTTCCCTCCCTCTCCTCTCCCTGTCCTTTTCCTCCTCCCTCCTTTCCTGTCCCCTCCCCTCTCTCATAGATGGAGAATATAATTCTCCATGCAGATGCTGGTTTATTTTGGCAGCTCGTGGAAGGTTGAGTGAGGACAGTCTGAGGACAGTTGCCTCTAATAGTTTTTGGCTTGTGTTGTACCCCATTTCTGGTCTTCATCATGTTCCAGATTTTCCTTGTTATTCTTATCTCCAAACACTCTCCCTGTCTTTGGGAGGACCAAATGTGCCAGAGATAAATGTGGAAACAAGAAAAGAGGAACAAATATCTAACATAAGTTGAATCTGTTAGTTAAATTGGGACAGATAATGATTAAAGATATTAGTTTTATAAAGAAAATCAGTTGGCCTTTAGATATGTTATCATATGGATATTTCTTAGACATAATAATGATTCATGTAATACCATAATAAATCTGAGGGCTGATGGTGCCAATATTTACAGATTCATCCATTCTACCAATAGTCCATTTGTAAAGTTGTGTTTATTTATTTACAAAGCACTATACTAGACATTGATGGAGCTTTTGTCCTCAAGTTGCTCAAGAACAAGTGTAAAGTTGACCACAGATTTATAGTTTGTAACAGAACATCAAGATCATGTCTTGAGCAGGCATGGCCCCTGGAGGATTAGGTTATCCTGGGCCAGTGGGGCAGAGGCCCTGACCACTCTGCAAGTAGCTGCTTACGTGCTTGGAGGTAAAGCCCAAGTCCCCTGTCTCACACTTGGGAAGTGAGAGATCTGAAGGTGGCAAGAAGAAGAAGAAGAAGAGGTGGGAGATCTGAGGGAAAAAGTATTCTAGGAAGAGGAGACAGAAGCTCAAAGACCCTGAGGCAGGAATAGGCTTGATGTGTTGCAAAATAAAGAAGACCATGTGCCAGAAGTGAAAGGGAGGAAGAGTATCCCCAAGGAGGCAGGAAAGGTAAGCAGGGGCCACATTAGTTCAGCCATGCAGACCCTGACGAGGATGTGAGAGTGGATTCTTAGTGTAGTCAGGAGACAGCGGTGGATTATAACCAGGGACATGACCTGGTCTGAGTGTTTTAAAAAGACCTTTCTGCCTGGTACGTAGAGAATGGACTATAAGGGGGAAGAGTGGAAGCACAGAGAACAGTAAAGAGGCAGCTGCCGTAATCCAGGTGAGACATGGTGGTTGTCTTAGTCTGTTTGTCCTGCTATGACAAAATACCTGTGACTAGGTAATTTATAAAGAACAGAAATTTATTTCTCACAGTTCTGGAGGCTGAGAAGTCCAAAATCAAAGTGTTGGTAAGTTCAGTCTCTGGTGAGGGCAGCTGTCTACTTCCAAGATGGTGCCTTGTTTCTGCACCCTCCAGAGGGGACAAACATTGTGTCCTTTTATGGTAGAAGGCAGGAGGGCAAAAGCGGAAAGCCTAAACTGATTCTTCCCAGCCCTTTTATAAAGCATTCATTCACGGAGATTGGGGGAGCTTTCATGACTTAATCACTTTCCAAAAGGCCCTACCTCTTTTTTTTTTTTTAAGAGATGGGGTCTCACACTGTCACCCAGGCTGCAATGCAGTGCTACAATCATAGCTCACTGCAACCTTGAGCTCCTGGGCTTAAGTGATCTTCCTGCCTTGGCCTCCAGTGTAGCTGGGACTACAGGCACATGTTGCCATGCCTGGCTAATTTTTTATTTTCATTTTTTTGTTTTACAGACAGGGTCTTGCTATGTTGCCCAGGCTAGTCTTGAACTCCTTACCTCAAACAATCCTTCCACCTCAGCCTCCTGAGTTACTGGAGATTACAGGCATGAGTCACTGAGCCTAGCTAACATGGCGCCACCTCTTCATACCACTATAATGAGGATTATGTTTTAACACATGAATTTTGGGGAACATTCAGACCATAAGAGGCAGACCTTCATTACTAATGGTATTGATCAAATCAAAAGGGTCGATTCCAGAATCTTGTTAATGGATGGGATGTCGGGAAGATACAAGGGAGAGAGAGGAAGCAAGGATGACTCCTTGTAGTTTGGCCTGAGTATTTGGACTGGTATAATTTACTGAGATGGTCTGGAAAATGCCACAGTGTCCTGACCACTCCATCTGAAGTAGTTCCCCACTTCCTACTTCATTAACTCCACCCCATCACCCTGCTTTGGTTTCCTGATGGCTTTTAGCACAGTAGACATTCTCATTTATTGGCTGGCTTGTTTATCAGCTGCCCCACTGTCCCCTCCACTGTCCTAAGGACACAATCTCCCCTAAGAGCTGTGTGTGTCTTGTTGACCACTGTCTCCCTAGCACCTCAGAAAGAACCTTAGTGCTCAGTAAATACATGTTGAATACATGAGTAGCACAGGTCCCCTCAGAATTGACTGGTAGCACCACAATTACACAGCTGTCCTGCTGAATAAATGCTTTCTGCTCTCCCCTAGCCATTTTTCTGCCTTGACCTTCTGGAAACTTTAAGCTTCCTCCTGCTTCTGTCTTGATGCATGCATGCTGCCCTCAGTTGGTTTGTGACCTTGACCCATTCTTGGCTGTGTTTCTCTGCTGAGTTCTACATTAGTGACTCAGGAAGTGTGCGCTAGCCTCTAACCTCAGCCTAATACTGTTTGTGCTGCTGATCTGGCCAAGTGTGAACTTTTTTAGAGCTTTTATTATGAACATTTTCAAACATTAAAAAAGACAAAAAAAATAGTATAATGACACCTATATATCAATTCCATATACCTAGATTTAGATTAAACAATCATTAAGGTTTTGCCATATCTGTGCTATATTTTAAGGAAATATTTTGAAACAAATTGCAGGAATGATGACTATATACCCTAAATGCTTCAACTTGCAACTTCAAAAAATAAAGAAGTTTTCTTACATATGCACAATATCATTCTCATACCTACCTTCAAATCATGTAATACCCATTCTATATTTGAACTTTCCTAATTGTCCCCAAAATATCTATCCAAAATGGCCCACATTTCCATTGGGTATTATGTTTTTTGGGTCTCTTTTAATCTCGAATAGCTACCTGCCTTTTATTTAATGTCAATGACCTGTTGAAGAAGTCATGTCTTGTGGAATATCTCAACTTCTAAATTTGTCTCATTGCTTTCTTATAGTCTTTTAAAATTTTTTTTATCACCTATAATTTTTGTTACTGGAAACTAGAATTAAAAGTCTGAGTGAAGTCCAAATAAACCTTTTAGGAAAGTTTCCCTCGGGCATGAAGTTGGATATCACATCTTATATCACATCTGGATGAACATAATTTCTTTTTGTTCCACCATTGGGTTCAGGTAATAAAAGCTGGATTCTTCCATTGTAATCTATGTGTTTCTTCTTACAACTAGCAAATAATCAGTTGAGTAAATATAATTTTTTTAAAAGCTATTCCTCTGTTAGCCTCAGTGGTTTAAAGCAGGGATCAGTAAACTTTCTATTATATATGCAACCAGATAGAAAATATCTTCAGCTTTGACAGCCAGACAGTCTCTGTTGCAACTACTCAATTCTGCTATTGTACCATGAAAGCAGCCACAGATGCTATGTAAACAAATGACTGTGGCTGTGTTCCAATAAAACTTTATTTGGATTCAGTCTGCAGACTGGAGTATGCAGATGCCTGGTTTAAACAGTGTTGTTCAACCCAGATGGTTAGTAAGCACTCCTAGGTAGTTTTAAAAAAATACTCATGCCCAGGCCCCATTCTAAACCAATTAAATCCTCATGTCTGCAGGTGAGATGCTGGTGTTGGTATTTTTAAAAGCTCTCCAAGTGATTCCGATATGTGGCTATGGTTGAGAACCGCTGGTTTAAAGGGAGTTATCTCCTCTAGAGGCAAGGAGCTCCCAAGATGAGATATTATAGATGGGCATGTGAACAACTAAATCTAATAAAAGAATGAAATAATTATTGTAGAACAAGAGGGATCCTCCAGAAAGAGGGTTGAGGGTTGGGGGTCAGTTAGAAAAGTTTCCCCAGAGAGCAATATTGGAGCCATTCCTTGAATTCTGAACTTTTTTTTTTTTTGACTAAAACATTTTTTTTCCAAAGAGTATGGAAACAGCAGGCACAATACATCTCCAGCCAAATTTCTGCCAAGTTCTGTTTCCCTCATTAACGTGAAATTAGGAGCATAATGAAGAATTAGAGCCTGCACCAGGAGCCTCTGTTTATTAGCACCTTGTCATTGCCTTACTCTTCTGGAATTAATATATCAGTGACTAAAGGCAAATGAATAATTAAGTTTTATTTACTTAAATTTCAGTTTTTTTAAGGAACTGAAAATGAAAGTAAAAATCTGAGACTTGAAGAACAATGCAGAGACAGTGGGGTTGGTTCTATATACTTGCCTAGAATCTACTCTCTCAATATTATCTTCCCAATACCACTGGTTCTTTCATTTATTTATTTCAGATAGTGAGAGGTCGGATTCTAGGGAGTGATGAAGGGAGTAGAAATACATAACATGATGGAAGTAAAAAATAAGGTTTATCTTTTATTATGCTAGCAATTTTTCCCCACCCCCACCCCCACCCCCACCACCTCAAAGGAAATCTGGCAATGTCTACATTTTTGGTTGTCACAACTAGATTGGGGGGGGTGCTACTGACATCTAGTGGGTAGAGGCCAGGGATGCGGCTGAACATCCTACAATGCACAGGACAGCCCCTGCCAACACACACACAAAAGAATGATCTGGCCCCAAATGTCAACAGTGCTGAGATTGAGTAACCTGGATTATGCTAATATGTTCAGATACATACTGATTTTCATGAAATTTTCTTATATTTCAAAGAATATTTATAATTATCCCCATAGGTCAAGTTTTTAATAATCTCTGAAATCACAAAGATATCTTTTAACAAAGTAGAGGGTAGTGGCATTAATGGATCTGGAAATCTTAAAATTAGCTTTTGGATGCTAGAGGGAAAAAGTCAAATTAGAGGAAGATCTGCTCTTATAAAAAAAAAATGTTCACACCACAGTCTCTAGCCCTTGGGACAACGCAGCCTCTTCTCCCCACAACCAAGCTGGGTAGGTTAGTATCTGCCTTCAGGGAAGATATGCTGAACCCAGTGCAATTGATATGAGTAATCAATATCAGAATTCCTCTTCTCAAGTGTCCAAGTAGTTACTTAGCTCAGAGGCTATTTCTTAACTCAAATCCCACCGAACCACGCATTGTAGTGCTCAGTGAAGTTTCAACTAACCATGAGCTTGAGTTAGAATAAGTACCTCTGTAGCTGCAATTGTGTGTGTACTCAAGTGTGGTCCAGGTAAGTAAAATAAGGCCTGTGTATTAGCTTCCTGTGGCTGCTGTAACAAATTACCACAAACTTACTGGCTTAAAACTACACAAATTTATTATCTTATAGTTCTAGAGGTCAGAAGTCCAAAGTGGATTTCACTAGGCTAAAATTAAGGTGTCAGTAGGGCCATTTCCTTCTGGAGGCTCTAGGGAGATTATTTTTTCTCACCTTTTCCAGCACCTAGAGGCTACCAAACTTCCTTGTCTTGTAGCTCCAAATCACTCTGACTTCTGTCTGCTTTCATTCTTACATCTCGTTCTCTGACTCTGACTCTCTTGTCTCCCCCTTTGACTTGTCAAGATCTTATGATGACATTGAGCCCACCCACATACTACAGGATAGTCTCCCCATCTCAAGAGCCTTAGTTACATCTGCAAAGTCCCTTTTGCCTTGTAATGTGCCATATTAGGAAGTGGATATCGTTGGGGGCTATTATTCTGACTATCATAGCTTGAAAGTGGCCAAATATGGCATCAATTGTGCTTGACTCTGGAATTGGTCACGTACTTTATTCTGTTACACAGAGAACCACAGAATATGTTACAGAGCTTGAGCTCCAGAGTCAAAGGACTTGAATTCCAGCCCTGGTTTTGCCCATTACAAGCAATATGTACATGAGAAATTTACTTTACCTTGCCTCAGTTTCTCTATGTGAAAAATGGGCATTCCTATAACACCACTCCAGTAGGGTGATTGTTAGGGGCTATAAATGAAACAAGGTACTTAAAGAAGTAAACATAACACCTGGCACATAATAATTGTTCAGTATACATTAGCTATGAACATTGTCATTCATGGGGCTGTTAGGATTAAACAAGATAATTCAGGGGTCAGCAGACTTTTTCTATAAAGGGCCTCATAGTAAATATTTCTGGCTTTGCAAACCATACAATTTCTGTCACAACTATTCAACTTTGCTGTTATAGCACAAAAATAGCTATAGACAATATGTAAATAAATGGATGTTGCTGCATTACAATAATACTTTAGGTAGCAGGGCAGATCTAGTGTACACAGGCCATAGTTTGCCAGTCCCTACTCTAGAATAGTGAGAATCAACTCTGGCTACATTTTGTTATCTCCTGGAGAGCTTTTTAAAAAGATAATAATATCACATCTACTTTTCACTTTTCTTTTAATTAAAAATAGAATTACTCTTATTTTTCCACTCCTGATTTCAGATAGTAAGTTTTCAATTGCACTTCGTTGAAAGAAAAATATGACAATACCTGGCCTCATCCCAGCTCCAGTGAATGAAAATTTCTGGAGTAGTGCCTGGCTAGGCATTTGATTTGTGAAAACTCTCTCCAGATGATGCTGATGGCAACTTGGATGAAGAATGTGTGCTCTACAACCTTGCTTCTGTTTCCCAGGGCAAGAAAAGGACCTACCTCACACTGGGCACTCAATCAATCTACTGAGTATGAGTAAGTGACCGTGCAGCATGCCATCAGCACAGCGCCCAGTCCATACAGAAACCCAGCAAATGATGGTCAGTCATTTGGAGGTCCTTTGATTGTAAAGAACAAAGACTCAAAATAGCTAATTTGGCCAAATAAGAAATCACTGGAAAGATACAGAGGCACTCAAAGAATTCAAAGAAGTGTCAGGAAGACAAAAACGAGGGCAGCTTGCAAGGACTGAGAAGCAGCAACTCAGGAGGGCTTTGCAAGAAGAATGAATGACATCCAGTCTTTTTTTCTATTTTTCTTTTGTTCAATCAGAGAAAGAGTACCCACACTTGGCTAGTACAGAGTGAAACAGCTTGACTGGCAAACCTCCCCTCATTGTGACCAATGGGAAAGAGTTTGTCTCCAGGGCAAAATAACTGGGAGGCTCTTTACTGGAAGAAGGGGTAGAGGTAGTGCAATAAGCCATCGATAACTAGTTGTTGTTGTTAAGCATGTTTGTAGTGAGATAACATAAAAAAGTACTTCCCACAATACAAGGCATGTAGTGAATGCTCAAGCCATTGCTCTCCAACAGATTTCAATATAGCACTTTTTTCCTGTATAGCAGTGGTTGTCAACCAGGTGATTTTGTCCTCTTCCTGAAGACATCGTTGGGGGTGGGTTGCTGCTGGCATCTAGTGAGTAGATGCCAATGATGCTGCTAAACATCTGACAATGCACAGGACATCCCCCTACAACATGGTATCATCCCATTCAAAATATCAATAGTGCCAAGTTAAGAAATCCTGGGATACAGCAAAGGGTGTTTGTTGTGTTGTTGTTGGTTTCATTTTTTCCAGCTAAAAGGGATGTGCTTTTTCAAGTTGCTAATCTATTTCTCTCTGCATGCCCCACACTCTTACTTTAGAGATCAACTTTGATGGAAATGAAGGACATCTAGTCTGTTCCTTTATTGAAGACAACAAAACTTTGAGGAGGTTCTGAAGTTGAAATTAGAAGAGAATGATACAGGGAAGTAGGAAACGTAGGACACATTTCTGAAATTTACCCCATGAGGTTATCCCAAAATCTAACTTGCTAAAAATTAATGAGCAGAAGAAACTAATTTTGAGTATACCCATGTTCGTGAAATGTAAAAGAATATTATAATAACCAAATAGAAAAGATTTCCAAATAAATTCAGTTAAAACTAATCAGTTGTACGTTTTTCAATTTTACTGAAGGAATCGGTCCATGAAATGAAAACCATACTTAGCAAAAATCATCCAGCATAATGATTTTTCAGTTATTATTTTCTGAAGAGGAAAAAGGTACTAATTAATATCGCCTTTGAGTTGTGGCAAATTTTTATTTTAAAAAGTGCTTATTAAGTTCACTGGTGTTCACTAAACATTTTTCCTCCTTTTTACCTCAAGTATACAATGGTTCTACAATATGTGAATGTCACTTTTTTTTCTCTCCTAAATTTTAGAAAAAACAGGGCTTTAAAATATCTTGGTGAGGCTTTATGTCAGTGCCAATTTGAACTTCCAATTTAAGCTAAAATTTTTTCATGGAGGGAGGCGGACATCAGATTGAGTTAATTATTTTATCCGTTTCTGACACTTTATCATCACTAATCGTTAAAGACTTCCTCATGTGGTTGAGTGAGTAACTCATTCATTCCCTTTTATGGCGTATT
The DNA here is from genome assembly GCA_963575035.1 of Avahi laniger. Classification (NCBI taxonomy): domain Eukaryota; kingdom Metazoa; phylum Chordata; class Mammalia; order Primates; family Indriidae; genus Avahi; species Avahi laniger. Next base: position 6,256 of record CAUYSK010094138.1, on the reverse strand, counting down.
GCACTCCCATTTACATGCCCAGGGAATTATTCCACTGAGTTTGGTATGGATATTTCTGTATGCATTTATTTTTGCAAAGGACTATTATTGTTTCATATGCATTCATTTCAATTTGCATAAATTTTCTTATGCCCTGTGTTGCATTGTGTGTGCGTTTTCTGAGCCCTGGGATGTTCGCATCCATCCGTGTTGCTCTGTGTACTTCTGATCTGTTTTTTTCCAACTGCCACCTCATGCTCCATGATGTGCAGCAAACTCGGTTTCTGAGAGATAACCACTTTGCACCAGTAACTTGCAGCTCTGCCTTTGCTCCTTTTATGATGGAGTCATAAAAGTGTAATGAAAGAAAAAGCTACTAGCCGTGAATAGCAGCTAAAATGCCAATTTCAGATCCCTCAAAATTGATCCTGCCCCACAATCTTCTAAAATGTTCTTGCTTTTAACCCCGCTGAAAGAAAAATCTCTTTTCTTAACCCCCAACTCTTACAAAAGGCTACTTAGCTTATAATTTTGCTGAGGCAGTTATTTCCACCAAACACCACTTAAATATTAAGGTATAACTGATTGCCTTTCCTTTCTTGTTACCTTTATCAGCCCCTTTTCATCTTATTACTGACTTAAAGAAGTGGTTTCTGAATTGTCCTCTCCACCCTCCTTGTCTCTTTTAAACTTCCTTAGAGTCTAAGTTCTTTTAGACTTATTTAGAGAGGTTTTTAAAAATCATGTGTCCTGACAATATATAAAAATGAATGTATAAGCAAAATAAATTGGTTAAGGTATTCCTAAAACTTCATCACATTCAGAACCCCTCCTGAATGCCTTTCTGACTCTGAAGCACTGATGCTCATGTTTGTTCATACAACTGTGCCATCAATAGCATTGGTGATGCAGCATTTCTTAGGAATCTCCACTGTTGTCTCTGAGATTTTCTTCCAAACTCCTGACACCCACTCTGTAGATTTTGACTCTGAGATTTTTCTTGCTTGGCCCGGGATAGGCAGCACTCTTGTAAGTATCTAAGTAGCACAATATAATATGGTTTCATCTACTTGTGTGAATATTTTCCAGTTTTGGGTCCCGAGAGCATTTCTCCCTTTGCCAGAAACAGGAAAATGTGTTCACTTCTTCAACAATGAATATTTGCTTTTATGATATGAAATTCACACCCCACTGCTCTGTTTCCATGAGAGTAACTTTCTATTTAAATATTGAATCATGGTGTAATCTTTTGGAAGACATTTTAAATGGGATTTAAGCTTAACAGGTGTCGTATTAACTAGACATAATTCAGCTGAGATGAAGACCATATAAATAAATAGCAACAAGTACATTGTTCACACTTGCGTAGGTAAACTGTTGCTTTGTGGATAGTGATTTAAAACACCATCCATTATAAGCCTCATCCTAATTTTAAAGGTTAACATCTCATGATTCAATATGTTGGCTCCATAGTCCATCAGAAACCTGAGCTACTTCTCTACTCTGCTGCTGCCTCCTTAGCACATGACTTCCATTGTCAAGATAACTGTATGGTCCAAGATGACCTAGTAAGTTCTAGCCATCATGCCCAGACAGAAAGGGAGGAAGTCAGAAAGGACAAAAAGGCAAGGGACTGATTGGATACCACCTAACTTTGAAGGGAGACTGACTGAGAACTGTAATCTTTTACCCGGGCAAGTTTGTCCCCAGGGAAAAAATCTGAGTGTTGTTATTATGGAAGAAGGGAAGAATGTTTGCTGGGTAACCAACTAGGGATCTCTTCAGCATATCCTTTTGAAGGCTCAATTCATGTGCAACCTGATTCATAGGCCACTTCAGCCTAATTCTAGTCATGTGATGATTCAATACATAATATTAATACTTGGTGACAGAGCTTACATTTTGCTCTTATTATATATGATTCAAAAGTAAGCACAAGTCTATAATAATTGATATTTAATGTGACTAAGTCACTTTTCCCTAATGAGTCTACAGATTGCATGAGGCAGGTCAGTCTTCTAAATATTAGTCACTTCCCCCACTCCACTATCTACCCAATTGTCCATTGCCTGAATTATCTGACATGCAGTAAATGCTCCATACATGGATTTGATGTCATTTGCCTTCTGCCTTGATAAGTGATTGCTGCTCCCAGTTGATCTGGTGTCTGAGGTTCCCTTTTGGGGCCCATAAGGAATTTTATAAATGCAGCAGCTTGACAAGAGGACATTTTTAGAGTTCACTTATCTCCTTTGGGGAACTCTTAATCCATATTCTGGCAAGTATCAGGATACTTTTGGGGGAGGTGTCTGGTATTACTTAACAGACTTCCTAAGATTATCACTTCTGGGTAAGGCCCTTCTATAGCATTCAGATTAAATAAACCCAGCCACAACTTATTGTGAGATTCTCAAGGCCACGCCTGATAATGACAGCAAAGGTAGAGGCGTGAATTTTTCCGAGAGTAAAGATTTGACGGTTCCTGGGAGAGGAATTTGTGTTTGGCTTGGTGATGGTTTACACTTCATCTTATAGGAAAATAGTGTGTAAAGGCAACTAACTGCCGATTTCTCAGTCTGAGCTTTTCTGGTTGAATCTGAATCATTGTAAGTATGATCATCAAAATGTTATGGAATAGCTGTTTTTTTGGGAACATCAGCAAGGGTCCTGGTAGCAGGACATAGACATAAATATCTAATAGCATTGGCCAGTGCCTCCATGGGTCATAAAAGTAATAATACTGACCAGTAGTAGTAAATAACACTTATGGAACTTTTTCTATGTGCCATGCACCACTCTATGCACTTTATGGACATTAATTTTTTCAGTCTCGACCACATCCCTTCGACCATACCACATCATTGTGCACTAGATGACTTTCAGCAGCCAGTGTCTACATCTATGAAGGATTTTTCTGGAACTATAATATTTAAAGCTGCTATGCTTTTGCTTTTGTATGGGAGCACTTTAAAAATGATTGACATGAATTGGTGTATAAATACCCCAGCTCTCTTGCTTCTCAGCTGGGATATTTTAGAGCTGTGAGTTTTACACCATTCCCAGAGTTTCCTGGCAGGATTAAGCTCCAGCCACCCACTGCGGTAGCTGGCTGGATAATGCATTCTTTGTTGACCACTTGCTCTTCCCAGTACAGTTTCCTCATCCTTGCACTAGTATCTTTGTCTTGGGGTCTGCTTCTAGGGAGACCCAAACTAAGACAAATACTAGTGTCAGCCCTGTGAATTGGATATAATCATTACATTTATTTTGCAGACAAGGAAATTAATACACAGAGAGGTAAAGGTTGTGGTAGAGGTGGGGTTCAAACCCATGTAGTGAGTCTGGTTTTCCAAATCTGTACTCCAACTGCACCAAATAAATGCTACAAGAGCTAAGCAAAGAAATGTAAGGAATTTTCCTATCGAGTAGAGACTCTGATCTGGCAGAGAAAAGGCTGCCTAGTGGTCTGTAGATTCAGTTACTTTTCCAAAACAAGAATGCCAGGTCAAATGTGCAAAGAGTGTGTTATACAGACTATTGTGATCATGGCTTGGTCCCTGGAACACTGTGCGGCAGCCTTTAAATGTGCGAATTTTTATCTTTGAGGACCTGGTGTGCCCACCAGTTAAACTTCTTGGAGGGTTGTTTTTAAATCTGGTGCTATTTTGGGAATGTTCAGCCCTCTGAGCCAACAACCCGCCAGAATTGTCAGCACTCTAAAAAGGAACATTTTAGTCTTCTCTTTCCTTCAAATTCATTTAGTGTCTGGGTGATAAATGTTTTTTAATTAAAGCCCATAGAGCTGTGGATTTACTGTTTGTGAGATGGTAGCCTTCTCTGTTAAACCAATGTTGGTCTGTGTGACTATAAATAGGGTTTTAGCAGTTTTATATGAGTATATCTTGGCTAAGTAAAATGAATTTAAATGTTATTGCCACAAAAAAGTTCTTTCAGAAACATTTGGTGACAATTTAATATGCATCCCTTCTACCTTGCATGTTAATATACCCACGCAGTAAGTCAGATAGGTCCTTGCTGATCTTGTCCACACAACACATGGTGATTCATTAATAGATTCCTATCAATGTAACTTTGATCCTCCCATTTTCAATTTTGGGGTTGTCTACTTTCTGGCAGATAACAGTTCAAAAGGTCTGTCATTGATTTAACATGGAATTTTATTTTATTTGAATCAAAGATTTCATTTGAATTACTCAAAAAGCCTTTTATGAAGTGAAAAAGTTGTTTCTTAGCCTCAATTGATTCATTTTGTTATGTTATTTGATGCCAAGGTTCACACAAAACTAATTAAGTCTCAATTCAATAATATCCTGAAAATGCTTTGTGTCAGTAGTGAGATCCATATTATTATTTGTATTCTCGTATTACAGAAAGCACTAGGGAATTGCAGAACCCAGGGTTCTGCTTATCTCAGGTTTTGTAGAGCCATCAGTATACACAGACCTTGGAAGCCTTCATCACAGGTTGCGATTTTAGAGAAGAGGGAGCCCAAAAATAATGAAGGAGAAACTGCAATAAAAGAGAGAAGACCTTAACATTTATTGAGAATCCATTATGTTCTGAACCTATGGTAGTTTTTTACATATCACTATATCTTCCCACCAAACCACAAAGAGATTAAATCATTTCCCCAAGTTGTTTAGAACACTAGAAAAAAACATTTGAGTTCTTTAAACACAGGCCTGTCTGACTCCATAGTTCTGTTTCTATGAGTACCAGACTGTATTGAAAGGCTCGATACTAAATGGTAGAGTCTTTCTTTTATGGAAGTGTTTGGGAGTGGGTCATCTTTCTGGTGATCCTTTAGATGACGTCATGAAGGAAATTATTTAAATGTCAGGCTGCTGCTAGGCACTTTATTTAGGTGGTGAGCACTATGAAAGTAAGGAGGGTGTTGAGGGCCGGGGGAATGCGTTCTGAATGCATCGGTGGGCCCCAGTGTCCCATGTGAGCCATTCTGTATGACACATTTAACCCTTCATTTACCCAGGTTTTATTTTAACACTGGACTGATGCTCAGGTGATGTGTGCCTTCCTTTGGCATTACTGTGGACTCACGTGAATCTTGGGAATAAGGAGGTCTTCATTATAAGTCCAGCCCAACATCTCTGGGGGTGACTGAAGATGCACCAGAAAAATAATATAATATATAATATAATAACAATAGCCAGGCAATAAATGTTTCCAAAAAGATAGTCTTGAGCCCTGTAACCCTCACCTCCTTCATCTCTCCTCCCCAACTGAAAAAAAAAATTCTCATTTCTTCAGTTCTTAGTGTGAGAAAAGCAACTGACTAAATCAATATATCTGAAATCTGACTGAAGGATTTTATACCAGAATTCTTCTCCCAATACCCCTTTAGGCTTTTCTATCTCCTTTATGGTTTTAGTTTTGATAACAATCATAGGGGGATAAGGCTCTCACCGATACTGAAAGTATATGACTAACACTCAATTGCTATTTACATATTATGATTATGAATATTATTAAATATTTGAGATTAACTCTTTCTTATGTTGTATTTGATTATATTAATACCATTGTATGTGAATGTATCCAGAATCGTCCTGGTTTATTGCTCATGTAGCAAAACTTGCTATTTCCACCGTTCAGGATTTAGAGCAATGTTAGTCATTATCTACTGAGAATAGTCTATTCTTTCACTCTGAAATATGTTTCTAACACTGCTGATTACTGGTGACTCTGGTCAATTCAAGGCCATGTATATTCGCTTTCTTCACAACTGTTGGCAAATGCCAAGCTTTCAGGAAATTTGCTATTATTTAGAATTCTTCATGAAAATATGAAACCTTTGGGCAACATACCTAACTTTTTTTTTTTTTTTGAGACAGAGTCTCACTGTGTTGTCTGAGCTAGAGTGCCGTGGCATCAGCCTAGCTCACAGCAACCTCAAACTCCTGGGCTCAAGCAATCCTCCTGCCTCAGCCTCCCGAGTAGCTGGGACTACAGGAAGGCGCCACCACATCTGGGTAGAGACAGGGTCTCGCTCTTGCTCAGGCTGGTCTTGAACTCCTGAGCTCAAATGATCCTCCCACCTGGGCCTCCCACAGTGCTAGGATTACAGGCGTGAGCCACCAAGCCTGGCCTGAGTTGAGATTTTAACCCAAGCAGACTGGCTTGAGAGCCCACGCTCAGCCACCTCAACATGTGGCTACATGGGACCTGCTTGAGCCCTCCTGGAGGAGGGTGCTTGGACTCTATCCTAGGAGCCATGACAGCGGAAGGAGGGTTCTGC